>JAVQJG010269086.1:0-12314 GCA_036024015.1 Craterocephalus amniculus
CCCCCCCCCATCCCCCCCGCCCCCCCCGCCCCTCGCTCCCTCCCGCCCACATGCCGGAAATCCAGGATGAAAAGTAAGTCCGATTAGAAGCTTGTGCAGACAAATTCATGACCAAAAAAACAAACAGACAGAGAGGGGGAGAGAGGGCAGGATCAGTTCCTGCTGGGAGAGCAGATTGCAGCTCGGAGAGGCAGCAGAGAGCTCATTCTACGGTTCCAGAGACGATCAGATAGCAGGAGCCTTTTCAACAATCCCCAAGGCCTTTAACTGTCTCTGCTGGGCTCAAAACCACACACATTAGGATGTGTATTTTACCGCGCTATGCATACAGGAACACACATTCTGTCTTACAAAACTTACAGTCTCCAACATACATAAATGAAGCGGCTTTCGCTCTCTTACACACACTTGTACCCACTAAGCCTAGCACAACCCTTAGAGAGCGCTATTTATACCAGCCTCTCATCCATCTTCCAACTCTCTCGTGGCCCGGTGGTTTACACAGAGTTTAGGAAACGAGGACAGCAGGGAGAGAGGATATCAGAGGCTGTTACTGCATGTCCTTGATGATGTGCGTTGCTTGACAGACATGCAGTGGGCGGAGAGGAGAGAGAAATGAAAGAGTCAGTGAAAGGGAGCAATCAGTGAGTTGTCTCTGATGGTACCTTTCCAATCTCATCCTTCAGCTTGTACTGGTTGAGCTGAACACAGTCCTTGAGGAGTGAGAGAGCAGAGCAAAAAGAAAATTAAGAGAAAATGAAAACGGTTTCTTTTCAAAAGAACCCAAAAGCAGGTATGATGCATCATGGGTAATACTGCTTTTACCTTGGAATAGCAAACAAAATTATTGTTTATTTATATTTTCCCCAATGATTCTTGTGCTCAACAGTGTATTCTTTGTCCAGTTTTATGTTTGATGATCCACATGATCCACATTATTTTAGTCTGGCGTGGAGGTTGACCAGTCCAGGACCCAGAATCAAGCCATGCTGTTGTACATGTAGCATGTATGTGTGCTTTTTCATTCTGTTGTTGAAACATGCAAACATGTGCCAGTCGAACCATAAAAGCTGCTTGTTTCTGAGTTCAGCACTGACAATGAGATGGATGGTCCTTGTCACGTTAGTCTTGCATCAAAAACAGGCATTACACAATCATTTGTGTTAAATGCAGCGATGCCTGAGGGCCAAAAAGTTCAATTTTCAATAAAAATGTAGGAGTAGTTTTGTGCAGATATCTTAACTTCTGTCCATTCTTACTTCTGAAAGACTCTGCTTCTTTAAGCTGTTTTTTTACACAATCACAAAGGGAAAAGCAAACATGTAAAGTGGGAGCCTCGTGTTCTGTAAATGGCCAAGGGCAGCTAAAGGATCTGGTTCCCATGCCATAGTTTAACAATAAAATCTAGCTTACAACTAAAAACAAATAACAGAGCTACAGTGATTTTCCAGAGCCTGACTATACAGTCCCAAATGTAATTTATTTTGTTGTTTATTATCTTTTATTATTGCTGTACACTTAGTTGCAATGTCTAAAACAGGAAGCTTCCTTAATAATCCAAACCAAATCCTACCTTAAAAAACTCTACCACCTACATAATAAGATATGCTGAAATCAGATACACCTCTAAGTATTAAACAACCTCTGCAGGTTGTTCCCCTAAGACAGCACCTGCTGTGCTAACATCTACATCTCACAGGGACCACATCTACATTATGAGCACATCTACTGAGACTATAAAACCTTACCTTTGCATCCACAAACTCTGGTTTTTGCCAGTGAACTGCTGCTTTCAGGACAAAGGTGCATGTAGTTCACTTCCTCTGAGCCCAATTTTATACCATAATACACAAACAGATGTTAATGAGGAGTACCTCAGGACCTGGCTGTTTGTCCGCATTATTATATCCATCCATGTGTGATGCTTTATGCAATGCACATGTCCGAAGGGAACACGGTGGGTTCAGAGATTCAAAATTATATAATCCCAATAACTAATAACCTGTGATGTATAATCAGTGACACCCTATTAAACAGGAATAATCTGACCCTACAGAGTGATGATTTCAAACTTCAATTATCAATATGAGACACTAATTATAAAATAATCTGCTGCTGTAAATGTGATTTCTCAAATAGTGGCAGCAAATAAGTAAAGTTCACATTGGGCCACATATTTTTTTTTTTAAAAACCTCAAAAGTAGAACTATTCCAGCTTCAAGGCGATCATACCTGGAGGTCTGTGATGGAAACGCTGTGGGACTCCACAGTGGGCCGGCGGGGCAAGCGTGGGGACGAGTGGGGAGATGTGATGGGGGAGTAAGGCAAAGATGGGTAAATATAACGTCCATTTAGTCCGGGCGAGCTGCAGGGGGATGTTGCAGTGTGTGAGCGCTCTTGCAGAGAGAGTTTTCTATCAGACAGGCTTAATCTGCCCCTTTGCTCTTGGCTTCCGGGCAGCAGTGCTTCCGGCTGACTGGCTGTATGGGACAGCAGGTCGCAGGATGGAGTCCGGAAAGGTGCCGCTGTAGAGGAAGTTGGCCCGGGCGTCTCAGAACTGTCCATGTCTTCTACCTGATGTCACACGTTAAACTGGTTTTAATTTCCAATATTGAAATGAGACGTTCATGTTTATTTTTAAGACAATCCTACAAATCAGTTCCCCCTAATCTCTCCTGTATTTAAAAAAAGAGTGTATCACATCTTACCTCTTCGTCCTCCCCGGCCTCTCCGGGTGGTGTCGTGGGTTCATACTCTGTGACCACGATGAGGGACTCCATGGGGTCCGGGGAGGGCGTCTCAGAGTGCGTGTTTAGAGGTGGAGCAGGACAGCTGCACAGCAGATCAGGCAGAGGCTGTGAGGGATGCATTTGGGGCGCATGGCTGCCGCAGGATGCCGCAGGCTCAGCAGACGGCCAAGGGTTTACGTGACAAGGAAACATGGTTCCTCTTCACGAAGACTGCCAACCACCGCTCCATCAGATGGTAACTTCAGGAGGAACTGCGCCTTAAATACAACAGACAATCGCAGAACGAGGATGTGAATCAATTTATAGAAAATAAATCGAAACTCTGCCCTTCTTGGGGGCAGAGTAAAGGGTTACGCTTTGCCAATGCAGTAAATAACCCGGCCCCTCCCTATGTCTGAAAGATCAATTTCACAACTGTTCCATGGCATCCAAAGCACAAATAAATACATCCGCTCCACTGTTAACCTCCATGCAACACTTTCAGAGGGCAATGCATAACTGTCAGATTATATATGAACCACTGACGTCAACACAAATAACACTGAGACGCCAATTAAAAGTGATTGCTTCATTTTTATAGTACGCCGGCTGATCCAGCCTGTCTGCCCAAAGGCTGCAGACCAAAAGCATCTTCACACACTCCAAGCAGGGATTACTTGTGTATACTAAATACAATGTTTGTCTGTATATTTTCTATATTTTCTAGCACTGCCAGTCTTTAAAAACCTTTTTCAAAAATGGTGCTCAAACTTTGAAGAAAATGTAACAGCTTTCACTGGTAGCATAAAAGCGTCGGCTCTTTCCATCTTCCTTTAGTTCTCATATGACGGTAATATCAAACCTCTCTGCTCTTTCCTGACAAAATAACCACCATCATGTTGTACCATCAAGGAGAAGCATTTTCTCCTTTTAAGGCTGCATCGTTTCCAATATGCTTCTTTCTCCTGAAATACATCCTGCTGCATGCCATTTCTTTGGCAGTACTGAATACTCTACTCTGTATCCTTTACCCTTACAAGGGCATCCATGCCATCTCATCAGCAATTATGCCTTCAATCCTGCTGCTAGATGTGCTTTAGTGGATCTTATACATTGTCTCTTGAGATTAAAGGAAACAGGTGTTGCTCCTTCAGGTTCTAAACTGTAGCTATTCTCACGATCTAATCTAAAGCCTAAAAAAAAGATTTTTAATAGATATGGAACCTGGAGATATCACCAATAAGAATTTCTTTCGTGAAAACTAGTGTTTCAGGTCACCAACCAGATAATCCACACCTCATATATTTTTCATGCAGGAAGAAGCAATCTGGATGAGCAATAACTTGGTCCATCTGAAGCAAACAAACAAATCAACCCCACAAATCATCTTTTTACCTAAACTAATAAATATTTAGTATAACTGTAAGTTTAAACTGGCATGAAGCCTGTGAGTGACAGTATTGTATGCGACAGCTGTATTAACATATAAATCAAAAGGTTTAATAACACAGAGAAGCACAAAGCAGCTTGTGGGCATCATAGGAAGTGTGGAAAATACAATCAGAGATGCTATTCATGAGCACTGAGACATAAGCTGCCATGGCTCTTCCCGTATGAAACATCCATGGAGCCTTGACTTTTCCCACACATTCTGTTAGGTGCTAATTAATTCATGCAAACACATCTAGTATCACAAATTTCCGTTCTGGTAAGCAGATACAGCGCGATGCGTCCGCCAAAAGCCACCTTTCCATCTGCTTTTGAAGTCAAACATACAACATTATTATCCTCAGAGCGGCATCTAAACAGCATCTTTTTTGCATAATTTCAAGAGCACCTTTCCCATTTCAAAGTCCAGTCAGCTTCTTATCTGCCCATTATCAGAGGGATGGAGAGACGGGAAAGGCAGAGAGGGGAAGAAAAAGAAAGATTTGAGAGAAGTGCTGCTATGTTGGTGTTGGGGGAATTGGAGAAAGATACAGAAAAACAAAAGGGAGCCAAGAAGTAAACAAGGCAGTGTTGGGTGCTGTAAGCAAGTCAAGGAAATGTGGGAAGAGATATCTGCTCCAGATGGCTTCTCAAGCTTATACCTAAAAACCTAAACTAACAAAATGGAAAATAGCTGTTGTTTACGTGTGTGGTGCTTCTGGCTGCCTTCGCAAATCAGCTTTTTGCAGACTAGTCAGGACTGACGTTAAAAGGCTTTATTATTTAGTAGAACAACTTATTTGCCTTAATGTAGCTAAAAGCTGTCTCCGGCACTATTCTGGCCTTCGTGGCTTTGGAGATTCCCCGGCTATTCCTATGAGCAGACACAGTACTGACATTCACTGCCCTTGAGTTATGGCTCTCGTGACATTGAGCTGAGAATAAAAGCTCTTGACATCAAGTTTCAAGAGCGAACCCTGCCACCAAATTAACACAATCCTCTCTAATCAGCGCCTCAGCGGAGTCGAGAGAAATACCGATTCATGACACTGCATGAAACTCACAGCTAGGCTTTTTATATCTCTAGAGAAGAGGCTACTTACCATGCTCGACCTACTTTGATAAATCTAAAGGGACATATCAAATCCCGTTTCCATTCATACAAGAGTGTTTGCACAGCTGATGATGGTTTCTTATTCCCTATACACCACAGGTTTTGTCCTCTGTATCATTTTGTATGGGTTAGTCAGACAGAGGCTCACTGTAGAGTCATTCTTATGATTTATTGTCAGGATTTGCAGGATGATGAGTTTGCTTCAGCTGATGCCGCCAGTGGCCATTATATGAGAGAGACAGTCTGAATAAACAAACTTCAATTAGGCTGGCACAGACAGCTTTACTTTGAAGTCGATAAAGTTGTGATTGTATGACTGTAACACAAGTCATGCTCACCAGTCTGTTGGATCTCATATTTAACTCAGACTAGGTGACAGAAGCTCATAATGCTTCCATTAAAGTAACAAATCCAGCTGCTCACCATCTTGCTGCATAACCAAATAAAAATCTAGTAACATTAAAATAACTTTATTAATTTCAGAGGAAAATTAATGAAGTTCAGATTTGATTTGTATTGTAACTGATTTGATTCGTAACTGAACCACATTTAATATTTGGTATTCGGCATTCAGCCAAGCATTTTAATGTCATGCAGCTTCTGCCACAAATTTTCATTTCAGTTCATCCCTAGTTTTATTTTTGCTGTGTTTTTGAGAAGGTGTGAAGAATTGCCCATTATGTTCAGGACAAATCACAAGCATAAAAAATAATAATCTCTTTAGGACATCATAAATATCTGAATTGCTGGCTAAAACCTTTAACCTCCCCACAGTGATCACAGCAGCATGATGAGAAACAAAGGGTTACATTTCAGCTTCATCAAACACCAACAGATGCAGCCAGGCTGCAGATGCTCTACTATGCCTCTTATTACAAGTCTCATGGTCTGACCTTCACAATCTGGGCAGGAAAGGAGAGGAAGGGAGGACTTATCAGAGCCTATGGGGGGTCTGAGCCATATACACATTATTAGCGACACAGACACAGCCCTACATCCCACAGGCATACCAGTACAACAACACAGGGTCATCTGGAGCAGAGGAGGATCCGCACCTTCATTAAGGGCCTTTTCACATGGCGTGCACGGGCCCGGGTCCGAGCACGCCATGTGAAAAGGCCCTAAAAGATCAACAGGGCAGCAGGATCACCGATCTGCAGAGCAGCACAAGAGATAAGCTCCCGTAACTGATGGGAAGGATGTCCTCGACCTACTGCAGTCTTATCATGAAGCCACAGCGGGATATTTAAGAAAATCTGAACATGATACACAAGATTTAACTACTTTATAAATGAATTGTGAGAAACGTGTCAATCACAGTATGGACTTATTGTCCAGTATTTATTATTTAGCAATAATCTGGCAAATTCTACATATCTATATACTGGGTTTTTCAAGGCAGAGGTCTTGTTTTCCACAAAAGCAATTACACTTGTTCTGTCAGGTGAGTAATTAAAACACAATAAAAATGTAACTGTAATCAATTACTGAGACTCACATGTACCAAGCAAATGGTAGCGGCTACAAAGAGAGGACACTTAAATACAATACAGATATATAGAACATGACATTTATTATGTTGCTTATCATGTTTTCAAACAGTCTCTTTCTATATTTGTCTGATGGCATGGATCAACAAGGATGGTTTGGGACAAAACTTAACATCATGAAGCTTAAAATGGTTAAAAAGAAGAAGATACCACTAAATCCAAACCTGACATTTTACATGAAGTTTAAGCTCTTTATATACAGTTTTTAATACAGACAGGCTCCATTCAGATTACAACACAATGCTTAAAGCAGCTTGAGTCTACTCTTAACCTTTATGTTCTTGTACGATTAGGCTAGCAAGTTTTAATCACGCCTTTACCAGTCTGTCCTCTTTAAAGCATTGGCTGGAAGAAAAAACAACTCAAACCAGTAGTAACATCCATGACGGGATGATTTATTATCACTATGAACGCACATTTATACATAAATTTATAAATATGGGTATGCATATTACGAATTTCAAGACTTAAAATATTGAACAATAAATAACATAAGCGGCATCTTTAGCTTCTTCTTATCTGGGCAAATGGTTATGCAACTTAAGATTTTTAATGTAAATAATGTTACATAATATCAGTACAGACCATTTCACCCCCGAGGTTCTTAGACAGCGTTACGATGAGCAAACATTAACAGCTCTGCATCATGACTCTTGGCTTGTACAGTATTTTCCAACCAAACAACCAGTAACATGGATGAGTTTCACTGGTCCGCTGCAGTGGCACGGTTTAGCTTTGCCTGGTACACTTAACAGCTAACTTGCACCCACAAACGAGTTGCTTCACTAACGGTAAATATTAAAATGCTTCCGCGTCTTTGTCATTAACGCTGACACCGTTTCAAGCCAAGCGAGTGTTAACATCGCCTAATGTGTCAACGATTTAACTCGCCTCTAAGCTTCAAAGCCAAACTGCCCAGCTAACGTTAGCAGCTGCCTCATCTGTCAAGATACAGATGTTGTAGATCCAGGCGTCAAGGATGCTAGTGCGACTCTAACCCTAATAATAGCCTGCGGGTGATAACGGAACCTCAGAAGGCATTGAAACATAAATTCTCACATTTAAACCCTTACCTCGATGTGTTATTTGGACCCACAAGTCCAAAATAAGAGGCTCCTTCTTCTCAAGCCGAGGTGTGAGTAGCTTGTCTGCTAGCTAGCTGTTGGAGAAACGGAGACTGTAGCAGACTGACAGGCGATGTTGTGATGGGCCAATCCAGCTGACCACCCTGGTCCCGTCCTTCACGTGGAGAAAGTATCGAGGGTACTCATTTTACATGCTGCTTATAAAATATGGGCTCGCTGAGATTTCGTACACTTGCGAAGACCAGCGCTGCCGATTGTTCTCCTTGTCGTTTCTCTCACTTCTATATAAAACACTTCATGGTTCATGAGTTCTGCCATAAACGTGTCATAGTCAACCGACTCCCCCTTGTGGTGTGCTGTGGAACTGCAGCAGGAAATAAAAAAAGCCGTCTGCTTCTCAAATTCTCACTACCCCTAATAACTCAGACACAATATCTCACACCATCTCCACTACCATCAATCTTTAAGTGTAGCGAGAGCTGATGTTTAGAGATTTAACCAAACTGGGGCAAATTTTCAGTTACCCTTGATTAACCCATTACACCTCACTTTGTACAACATTAAGAAATTCTATCACATATTTTTTTCAAATTTTGTTTGATATTTTTTTTATCCAATATAGCAAATATTTATTGAAGCAGTTATTTGAAGCCATTTCAGATGTTAACCTTTGGGATGTGCATGTTTTAAATGCATACAAAATATTTCTGAATGTATACAAGCTGACTGGAACTAGCAGCATGCTACAAACGGATGTAATGAACTGTGGCAACATAGAAATGGTGAATGTAACCATGAGTGCTAAAAATGAATAAACAATATCCCAGAATATTTAAATTGAGTCAAGACAAAGACAAGAAAGATCAAAGTGAACTTTATTTAATTAAAAAAAAAAGAAATCAAAGCAACTTGCTAAGTACAAGATTCAAAAGAATACCCATGTTACTGAAACTCCAAAGATGACAAATATAAAACAAAGTCTAAACAGAAAGTTATCGCCTCTTCTGGAAAATGTTGCCTCTTCCAATTCCTCCTCGACCTCGCCCTCTGGCAGCCACTGCAGAGAAGACAACATAAGACAAACCTTTCAGACCAAATTCAACTGAGGCAGGAATCACACTACCCCCACAAAATCCAATTATAAACCATTATAGGAGAATATTCCATAGGCCATATTACAATTGCATACAAATATTAATTAGACAGTGGTCCAAACACTCCAGACTCACCTTGTGCTTTAAGAATAGCTGCTTTGCCCCTTCCAGCACCAGATCCCTGGTTTTTATTCTTCATACTCTTTAACATAGGAGCATTCTTTAACATATCAGGCAGGATCAGAAAACGAATCTTGCTGCCACGGATGTAGACCTGCTCCAGCTGTGCAACCCGGCCATCGCGGTACGTCACTGTGATATTTGACATCTGTGGGGTACAGAAAAATCCATGTTTAAAGAAAAAAAAAAAAACATCTACCGTGACGGATTTTGTAAAGATTTGTCCACTTTAATTATGCTTTCACATGATGAAGTAAGAGATCCACTGCAGTGCAAAGTCGGCCATGCAAATTTATGCGCTTTGTTGCATGTTAAACATATGTTGACACATCAAGGAGTCAAGTCAGAGAATTGGACTGACGAAGCAATGCCTTGCCAAATGTGGGGTCTTCCACCCCAGTAAAACTGCCACATGCTAAACAGAGGGATCTGCTTCCTAAAGCTGCTTCTCATTTTGCGACTCTCAGTGCAGCTCTCCCAGGTGGGTTGTCAAACAATTCCCTAAAGCAGAACTGGAAGCTGTCACTGTGCAGGTGTAATGCCTGGAGTTAACTCTGAAATCTTGTCGTACTCTGGGTATGTTTTAAACTGGCCCCCTCTGCTGCTGCTGCTCATCTCTTCCTTTTCTCCCCACCAGAAAAGCTAAGACTTTCCTCTGATAGTTTGACAATTGCATCATGCATCCGAGTAAGCAGCTGGATAAACTAGTTGCTTCCTGGATATATTCTCCTGCACATGTGCACCCTCACTGCTGCGCATTAAATATTTACTTTACAGTACAAATGTGTGACTTAAGTTTATCCACACTCAATGTACCTCAGATAACAGAAAGGACATTGCCTGAGAGGCGAAATGATTGCAGTTATATATTTTTAAACAAGCAGTACCAGTGCTGGTTCAGTGCCTCAGTTCCAAAATGGTTCTTGAAAAACTAACAAAGAACTTTAATATTCCACAGCTGAAGAGCATCATATATCACTTCACTGTTCCCAGAACACAAGTCTGCGAACAAGTCTGAGCTCACTCCACGATGATGTTTTTAGTCTGTAGGAATGCAGGAAAACAATTTATCTTCTCTGATAAATGTCTCTTTTCATCTTGCAAACCACTGTCTTAATATATTTGTGAGAAAAAAAAGTTAGAGAATCTTGGAAACTTTTATATCAAGGGTTTCTACTTCAAACATATTGCTCAAAATTATCTCTTTTTTTTTAAATTAAAGATCATTACAGTTAAGTTATTACAGGTTTGTTGCGAATGATCTACCACACTGCGACTGGACTACAAAATTAAAAAAGCCATTTAGCCAGCTACTGACCAAAGTAAGGTCAGTACTGCTGGCTTAAGTACTTAATCTGAATGTGATAATCTTAACAAGACCTGGTCCACAAAAAATATATAGATCAAATTTAAAAAACATAAAATGAGCCTTTTTGCATTTTCATAAGCAGAATAAAGGTTTCACACACCGAAACTTTGCCTTAACAAACTATGCTCTTTCAGAGTAATTCAGTCTAAATTTGAATATGTTAAGTCTTGCACCAGATCCTAGTCTAATGTGTGTTTGGAACAGTGTCTGTAATATAAAATCAAATGGTCCCTTACTGATTATGCTTGCATCTCCAGGCATTACAAACTTATCCTCCAACAAAGTAGCTTTTGTTTACATGTATGTAAGGTCCAGCAAATGTCTAGACTGCAGCTGGATCGCTCAACCAATCAGTTTTCCAATCTCAATCAGCATATCAATCATATAGACCAATACATACAGACCAATTGTCTGTAACATGTCAAATTAAGAGTCAAGCTGTTTTCCTCTTATACCATTGGCAGATTAACTACCCACATTACTGCATATATCAAGTTAACAAATTGCCGCAGATCCAGCACGGTGCCAGAATTGTTTAAGCCTTAATTTATACACTCCATTTCATAAATGCCATATGATATTAATGTCTGAAATGAAATTAACATTTCATGTGTTGCACTGAGCAGCATCAGAGCATGTGACAGATGATGAACATGAAAGCTGTAGACTGCAGAAGAACAACAAATATAAAAATCCACTACATCAAATGCTAAGATACTTGTCTGATAGTAAGTTTTAGTCATTTATAGGGGAACTAACCTGGCAGTTCATGTTGTCCTCAGCTTCGATCAGCTTGCCCCTGTACACCTCTCCAGTGTTGGTCTCACAAGTCACAATGTGACCTTCTGCCTCATGCAGGACCTTGATTGGTACACCAATAGACATTTTTCACCTGTCTTCCTGGAAAACAATGTTGTGATATGTTACAATGTTGTGCAGCAAAATAAGTCCTGTAGCAAAACTTATATAATAATATAACCAGCTAATACATAAGTTCCCAAACATTCCAAGTAGTTACAAGTTAGAAAACCCATCACATTTTATTGTTTAACTATAACTACTGTATTAGCTTTTAATAATGAGGCCATCAAACAATGCCAAAAAATTTAAACTAAATAGCCAGGAGATCCCAATCGTTACTTTTAACATTAATTCATTACTGTGTATCCCTTATGAGCTCACCAAAACACCACAATTGCAACATAACTTTAACTTAAAATGTAAACTGGTCTTAGATCAGATGCAGGTAATGTTTCATTATAAATAATTTCATGCTAAACTAAGGCATGTTAACAGCTAACTGAATTAGCTGCCTTAGCTAGCCTAGCTACAATACAAAAAAGATTCACTTATCAACAAAAGCTACATGTAAACAAGGTTATACGATATTAAGATTATATTGCAAGAAGCAAACTATTTAATATCAATCATTTGTTTAAATAGTATGATGTGATTATTTAATGAAGTGAAAATTGGATAAATGCGCGAAGCCATGTTGGCAAATGAATCAACGAGCTTTAAAAATCAGACAAAGCCAGACACCAATGTTAGGAAACAAAACAAGTAAGAACAATTTTGGCTTTCCGCAGTTACTATATAGAATTTTTACCTCAATTCGGTCTTTAAACCGGTTATATTTCTTTATTGTTTCTTCGTAATCGGGTCTGCAACGTGCACTCTACGCTACTCTGTCTTTTTTGAGCCTTTTTCCGCCTACCCACAATTCAACAGTGTTTCCGGTGGCGCAATGCACATTGGGACATGT
>JAVQJG010269088.1:0-26592 GCA_036024015.1 Craterocephalus amniculus
AACATCATGATCTTGTTTGCAGCATATTAAGTCTAAAGTAAAAATGCACATCATGATCTAATGTTCCACTTGTTTGCAGCATTATAATAGCTAAGAACTGCTTCTCTAAACATATCTCATATCTCCGCCATCTGGTGGCTAATTTATGTTTAACATAACAGTGAAAAATTAAGCTACTTGAATTTTCTATTAAAATTCATTGTTTCAAAATGGCTTATTTTGTAGGATATTTATTTTCTAAATGTAAATACCCTAACACATAGAGAGAAAGGGAATATGGATTTAAAAGTTTCTACTTTTTGTTAATCATGATCTAATGTTCCACTTGTTTGCAGCATAATAATAGCTAAGAGCTGCTTCTCTACATATATCAGAGCATGAAAACTCAACTTTGATAAGGAATAATTTATGTTGTCCTAATGCAAATCAACACTTATGAAAGGACTTGATATCTGTAGAAAGATTGAGTCTTAAACCACAGACTAAGGTCAGACTACTTATGCAAGTGCTTTGTCTTGCATTGTGTCACACAGAATCCATTTGTGTCATATCTAATGGTGTTAAATCACAATGAATTGGCAGATGTCACTAAAAATTAATTTCTACTGTATTGGATCACTGATGTGGGTCAACTGGCCTCAGCGCCGCATAGAGATGAATAAATGGAGAATTCATATCTAGACTGCAGGGTAAACCCAGAAAACTGTGTTTGGGACCCCTACCTGCCAGCGGGGTCCAACCTGGATGTGAACGGTCGTCTTTCGGTCCCAGAGGATGGTGACTTCCTCCTCTGGGAAATGAATCACTGTGAAGTATCCAGCGGGCCATATGAGCATCAGCTGCTTCCTGTCAATCACGCTGGACGGATTCTACACGGCAGAGAGAAGTTTTCACACATTTCATCAGGCCACGTATCAACCAGAGTCACGTTTTTACAAACCCATAAACATGATTAAAAGTGAGTCTTACTGGCTTCCCAGTGTCATCGTCGAATGCAACGAAGGATCTTCCGATGTTGATGAGAAGTGTTTTTCTGCAGATGACTCCGCTGTCGAAGCAGTCGACGTTCTCCGCCGTAACGCTGAGCATCACGTCAGCGCTGCTCTGTGAAGGAGAGAAAACAGCCACAAACTCATGCTTTATTCATTATTCACCTTTTCATCGGTTATTTCAGCATCAACTGTATTCTAAATGATAATTATAATAAGAAAATCAAATCAAACTTTATTTATATAGCACATCACAAAAACAAATGTTTCAAAAATAATAACTCTAAAAACATCAAAGATCAATAGCACACACCTGAACATGCTCTCTTCTTCACTTTTCATACATTTATTACATTTATTTACATACACACACATACACATAAACAACGTAAACACATGACGCCACTCCTCTTTTCAAAGAAAAATACTCTCTTCTAGTGTCTCTTTAACTGAAACGATTATGTAAAATGATCATTACAGCTAAATATATAAAAGACTAATAATAATAATAGTTATAATATAAAAAACTAATTGACAAAACAAAACTATCATTAGAGATGCTGTTGAAAAAAACAGAAATAATCCCAAAAACATGTGCAAGTGTTTAAAAAGAGTGCTGCCGTTTCAGCTCTTCAGTACCTTTACAAGATAAACTTTGCATGCACCAACGTAGTCAAACAGCAGCCCGTCGAACGTCCTGTAATGGCGGTCGCCGTAAGCCGTGCACATGGACGGGCATGGTCGGAACACGCACTGGAACGTCCTGTGCTGGCAAACGCTACAAAGACAGCAAAGCTTTAGTGATTCCACATCAACTTGTTCCCACTTACAATTTTTCCCAAACTAATGGGCTCCTTTTGTGGAAAGCCTGGGTTTGCTGCAGGCAGAGAGGTGCCAGTGAATCCTCAAAGGCTGAATCCCGCTCATTGCACCATTAGGCTGTCATCTACACCGTCTTCCTGGCTATGGCTTGAAGAAGAAAAGGAAGGATGGGAGAATAACTGAGATCACTGGGAGAGGGTTTTCCTTTCACCAGCGATGAACAGTTTAAAGCAGAGGGAATCAAAGAGTCATACAAGGACCCGCTCTGTTTTCCAGGCCCCCCTACGTTTGATAGCAGAATTATGGATATCAGGTGGCAACTTTCGCCGCGGTGACAACATCAGGACTCTGGTGCTGTCAGGATGAATCTCACTTTGAAAAATTAGCAACGCTGGTGGAGATTTGTTTCAATCTGGGAGGTATTTTAGCTTGTCAACAAGGGTGGAAGTCACTGAAATCACTGAAAACTCCCGTAAGGAAAGAAAGGAAGGGAAGCTGATTGGTTAAATAAATAAAACAGGACTTTATTTTAATGCAGAAGGTTCTGCACAAACATTTAGATCTTTGTGAACGTACCACTGGTGGCATGGGGAGGAGACTCTGTCGCCAGGGAAATACTCCTTTCCTTTCCACAGGCAGGGGCAGGCTGCAGGTTCAAAGCACTCGTCTCCATGTTTCAGCAACCTGGAGGAAAACATCAAAACATTGAGATAATAAACAGATACATCTTGGCTGAATAAATTACTTAAAATGTATGTTTTTTATCTTTAAAAAAGCATGCAAAGATAGATAGTGTCTCCATTGCAAATTCTTGTTTTTAATGCTTAAATCTAATGAGTCCTCTATTTTATGCTCCACCAATAAAAAGAAAAGAAAAGTTACAAAATTTCATTGCATAGCCTAATATTTACTGTATCTCCTAAAAATGTAGCAGTCCTGTTTGTTTTGTTTAGTGACAAATAACTCTAAAATAATAGTCAGCTGTGAAGTCCAATATGAGAGATTACAAAAGACTAATTTTGTAATCTGGGCTTGGGGATTGGTGTGGCTCCATCTGCAGATCTGAGCTGTGAAGTCCGTCAGAATAACAACATATCTGAATGGAAACCTGAATAATCCGATGACAGAACTGCATAGCTCACTGCATTCTAATGGCCGTCATTATCCGAACAACACGCTATCAAGTTATAAGACAATCATCATTTAGAGCTCCTCAGTTCATCTTTAACCCAGATATGGTCCTTTGCCCATGAGAATGACAGAGGCAGAGCCAAAGCAGGTAGAGATGCCAGGAAATGAGAGGGAGTGGGTTTCAGGGGTGGGCGACTGTGGATGAAAAGCGGTAGCACTCGCTTAGCTACATGAGAAAACCAGACAATTAGGATTCTCAGAGATAGAGAGAGAAACCGTCTTTGTCTGGATCTCTGCATTTGCTTTCCACTCTGCGAGAGCGAAGCTGATAAGTATCTTGTAATATCCAGGGCTGAGCTACAGCCACTGGCCCAGCAGCAGACAATGAAGCCACATTCTGAATGGTCCTGCCACAAACTTCAGGGGCATCTGAGTAGAGTTACAGCACAGATAAAACGGTGTTAACAGCTTCCTTTATCCACAGGCCAAGCTGCTGTATGAGGTACTCTGATCAAAGATCCTACAATCATTTATTGTCCTGACCTACGCACGCATTATGAATAAACACTCATAAAAACAGACATCGTTTGAGTTAAATTCAGAGACGATGTAAAAGTGAATGATGCTGTTAAATGGTGTGATGAAAGGCAACGGGAATAACTGAGTGTCACGCCACCATGTAAACACCCGCTGAGAATAACAGGTTTATGATATTCTGACATATCAGAATCAGAGATGCTATCCAAGTTTTTTTTTTAACAGTGTAAAAATACAAAAATAGGATAAATAAAAGTAAAGAAAGCTTTTGTGAGTATGAAAACAAGTTATTCATTTTAAGTTTCAGTTTAATGAGCCTTTAATATTATTTTTCTTTTTTATGCTTGCTATGTGTGTGTGAGTGTGTGTGTGTGTGTGTGTATATATACTTTATCAGATATACTGTATCTCTATTTATATTTCTTGATAATGATGCTGCTACTGCAATTCAGTTTCCCTACAGGGATATTCTTATCTTATGTTATGAGGAATAAATTGACATGTTAGTTATGTAAGAGTTTTGGTGTATTTTTCTATCTTTAATTAAATTTTAAAATTAAATTGTTCCATTAAAAAAAGAGATGCTATGTTGTCGTGAACCCCAACCCTTCAAGAAATCTTTTCCTTTTCACAAGAAAAGAAATATATATATACAACTTCTGTGAATAAATCTGTGGCAGGTAAAAGAGGAGAAGAAAAGGCAGCGAGTGTCTGTTTGTTTCATGTGGACAGGGCTCAAACACAAACAGAAACAATTATGTCATTAGCTGGTGAAGAGTTCCTGGTTTCCAGTCAAACCGTGTTAATCGCCTCCTGAACTGCACCCTGTACTCGCTAGTCCAAAATTAAGAATATAACCTAATTTCTCTCCTTTGTGTTTCTGTTCCGTAAACTAAAACCAAATTCCAGTGAGCTCCGTGTTTTGGTTTTGCACCTGAAAGTCCAAGTCCATACAAGTTCAGCTTGGTTGACTCAGAAGGAATGAATGGGAATGAATGAATGGTCGACATTTTAATCATAAACAAAGTGTGCCATTGTGAATGAAAACACATTGATTTCTACTGTCAGCACCTCTGTTCATTATTTCCCACTAGAGGTTTCCAAGCTCTGCTGCAGACCAAAAACTTTTTGTTGTTTTATGATTTACTGTCATCTGACTGTCTTAGTTTGATATTTTTTCCTCCAATTTTACGTAAGCAGATTATTTGGTAACTATTTAATCAGATAAAAACAAATACCACATTTAAAAAAACAAGCCATACATTTTCCTAAATTTTTCTACAAACTGAATTGTTATTTTTTTCTTTTTTAGACTAAGAAACAAGAAGAAAATATTCAGCTTGTAGCACCATTGTTTTACTTTTTAAGTGTTGAGCGATGAGTCAACATCACATAAATAGTTTAAAGACACACTATTTTGATTTTCTTCAAAAATAGAAATAACAACAATGGATATAGAAGATAGAAAAGGCTATAAATTACGAAACTAACTGGAGATTAAATCTCCTTATTCCAGATTGCTGTTTCTTCAAGGTTTTAGATGGTCTGAGTACCCAAAGCACAATCATGTTATCTGGAAACATGTACTGTATGCACTAAGAAAGGATGCGAGACTCAGACCAGTATATTAGGTTCACCTGTTCACCTGATTATTCACACAAATATCTAATCAGCCAATCACCCGGCAGCATCTTAGTACATTTAGTCACGTTGATATGAAGGGGACAACTTGATGAAGTTAAAACTGAGCATCAGAATGAGGAAGAAAGGAGATTTATGTGACTTTTAACATGACATGGTTGTTAGTGTTTTTTACATCTTGGAATTTGAATTGGATCGGTAATAAAATGTTAAAACAAGGTTGGAGTTACAGCAAAGTCGTGAAATACGATCATAACTTCAGCAGACTGATGTCTCACATGGTGGAACCTTTCAGTCGCGCCCTCGTCACTGCTCTTATTAAAACATCACAGGTCATCTGTGAATGAGACTTCTTTGTCTCCATATTTACCACCAAATTAGTTCACAATATATCAGGTTTCAGGGAGTTATTAAACACTCGCACCATGACCGGCAGTCTGAATGTCAGACAGAGAGAAAGCAGGGTTGGTGTCACCATAAAGGTCGTCCTGCTTTGCAAGACGAACAGGAACATATGAATCACAGAGGTGAGTTCCGCAGCTCTGAGATTACAGCGAGGCATTTCATGACTTTTTCTCTGCGTCATTATATCTCAAAACACCAGGACGAACAGGAAAACAAGCAGAAACAGGGCTTTTTTAGACTCACGCAGGTACAAGGAGGGGGGAGAGTCAGTACTATGGTAATTATTATGCACATTTACTGTTAATGCTTTTATTACTTTTAAACAAATAATTTATGCTTGTTCCATCAGTGGGATCTTCTAAACCAGAGGGCGGTCATACTGTAGCACGGCCATGTAAGACACTACAGGCGGGTTTTATGAAAAGTTTGGCAGGGTGCACTTGAGAAATGGCTCATAGTTGCTGTAATAGCAGGTAAAGAAGGACGGAAACATGAATAAACGTCAGTGGGGAAGTCGATGACATAAAGCTTCAGAGCAGGGGTTCAGCAATAATCAATGCCCCAGTAGTATATATCCCGACTGAAAACATGGTTACAGTAATCATTTATAAGGCACATTTCTAAAAACATGTTGAATTGTTTCCGTTTGCTTTGTTCTAATAACCAAAGTGTCATGTTGCGATTTAATAAGGAAAATGTCAACTTTTGCATGTCAGACTGTAATACTTTGGTTATTATAACAAAGCTCTAAAAATATTTGGTTTGAAACTTTGCGTATAAGTAAATCAGTAATGAGGGAGGTCCTGCCCCAAGAGCAGGAGTTCAAGTATCTCAGAGTGAGAGAAAGATGGAGAGAGATGGAGGACTCTGCATCGGTCTGTCATGGTGAAGAAGGAGCCAAAAGGATCCTGGTGACAAGTGCTGGATAGTGACAGAGCGAAGGAGATCTTTCCCGAGGGGCTCAGAGTACAGCCGCTGCTCCTCCATCCAGATCAGGTGGCTCGGCATCTGGTTAACACACCAGAGTGATTACATCTCTCAGCTTTCCTTTTCGCGTTTTCACAGCCGTCCTTCTGTTGGATCATCTCATTTTCACGTTGCCTGTGTTTCTCCTGGTGGATTCTCTGCTGTTTTTCTTTTTCTCTGATCAATTAAAAGACCTTCACCTGTCTTTAGCTCTTCTTTCACAGCCCAGAATTTATGTCCACTTCTGTCACAACCCTGAAATGCACCTTAAGCCACATAATCGACGTCCAACACTAACATATAAAAACTTTTTCTATTTAGTTTGTTTTTTATTTTCAGGTTTCACTCAGTCAATGAATCAACAGGTTTGTTGGCGTTGACTTGATGATTTACTGAATCGGACTTAATGTTGTCTTTGTCCTTCTGTAAAATCTGCAGCCATGTGTGAATTACAGTGAATGGAATATTACATGCTAAGCGTGTCTCACTGACAGACCCTGTTCTCTGGTGCAGAGCTGCCGTCAGTCAGCTAAACCGCACAATCTGTGCAAATGTGTCACTAGATAGGACATGTTTAAACTAACCCCTGTCTGTCCATATTGTTATCATGATGACTCTTGGCTGATGTCACAGAATGAAAGCACTTAACCCTCCTTTCAGGCTGACAGCCAGAGCGGATTAGAGGGATCGGGTGGATGTAATATACTCCATTATGTCTTTCCACATCATCTGCTGGTTTTAAAGACTTCTGTCTCCAACAGATGATGTACAGCACCATCTCATGTCAGTAGATATTTTAAAGGCTATTTTTTATCTGTAAAGAATCAAAAGAAATTGGAAAAATGTCTAACAAGTTTTTTTGTTTAACGGAACATGTTCTCGGGTTTTTTTTATTTTGCAATCATGACTCAGCTCGTAATCTAACAGAACAGGAGGGAGGTTCAGATGCATGTTGTGTTATTCTCCAAGTTTAAGTTTAAGTTGTGTCTCTTTTAGCTTCGCAGCATTTTACATCTCATACATGTGCATAGCTCATACTGTAGACTATACGCAGCACAACCTTCTCATTATGTCATTCACATGTAGATTATTACGAAAAGTAACCAAAGGAGCTGTGGGCCATCCAACAGCATTTGGTCGGACATAAATCTTAACATGCAAAACTGTGGCTTTGTAAGTCAGTCCAAAAGAAATTAAACATTTGAAAGATCTCCATCTATTCATCCATTCAGCAAACTGCTTGGGGAGCAAAGAATCCTGGGCCTCCCTGTCCTCAGCCAGCTGGCAGACACACTGGGATCCGTCCCGTGAGCCCTGGATTACACAGATTTTTACATTTATTCTGTTTTATTTGATCATTTATTTAGCTAATTTCCCATTAAATGTTATGCTCCAGAAAGAAGTGTTTCCCTTATGGAATCATCTTTCAGTTTAATTCAGCAGTACTGACTTATTGTCATGATAATTATGCACAAAGTCAAACTTTAAATCTCTTTTGTTGAACAGATAAAAATGAGCAAACATTTCTGGACTGGTAGTTAAAGATGCTCTATAGCCCTGTACTATAAGTTCAGTCTGAAACTGTCACATTAAAGTCTTATTCAGTGTTTCTCTCATTTTAAATGATTCAGGTTCATCGAGCTGCTCTGAGTAACGTGGTGCACAGCATGCTGGAACAAAGGAGGCTTTTTCATGACATATTTTCACCTTAAAGTAAAGAAACCCAAGAAGAAGAAACAAAATCGTTGGCGGGACTAAATCAGACTGTCGTGTTAAACGTCACATTTGTGAATCAAATAACAGCAGGATGTCATCTGATAGCAGATTTAATGGGTCTCTGGGTCTCTGGTCCCACTTCTGAATGGCCCATATCAGCCAGTAAAACATCCTCTTTCAGGGAAATGAAAAGCTTCTCAAAGAAATCCCTGTTGTATGTGCAGAAGTTTCTGGATATTTTATGAGGTCTAAACTGTCAGAGATCTGATTTCAGATGGGCTCGCAGACGCATGACACACCGAGCGTTGGACAGACAGTAACAAGCAGCCACTCACCCAGGAGGGCAGGCGCATCCTGCCACACAGGGCTCATGTGCAGAGCAGGTGATGTTCAGCAGGTAGGATTCACAGGTGCGCTCACAGGCCACGCCCCTTCCTGGCAGGAGGCCGTTCTCCACCTCGGAGCAGTTCTGGTAGATCTGGCCTGCCGGGCACAGCCTGTCTGCAAGAAGAAAGCTCCGATGAGTGTGACAGGAAACACCGTAAGGCTGCAATGACCATCAAGCCGAAGTCAGTGATGAACGGATATCGCTGAATCTGTGATGATGTGAAAATAAACGGGAAAAAATTTTGAATGTTTTTAAATCGAGGTCCTACCGGTCTCTGTTGTCTGGGACACCAGTTTACCGTTCAGACAGATCCTGCAGAGAAAAGGAGTATAATGATGAGAATAACAATAACGTGCGTGCATCCCGCATCACGCATGCGCATCCAGGGAGGTTAGCTGGTATAGTTATACCAACTAGTTATACCTTATTGGTATAGTTAATCTTAAACTATAATTAGTTGCACCTATTGCGCAACCAAATCATAATAATTGACCTGGCTGTTGGCTAGGTAATTTATTAAAAAAAAAGGTTGAAGCTAAATAAAATAATTCCAGGTAGAGTTTATACCCCTCGCAGAGGCTGAGATTTTCCCTGCAGATACAATGGCACCACTAAAAACGTGGGTAGACTCCAGGAAGACTGTGTTTAACAGCTAATGGAGATCTGCATAAATGAATTGAAGTGAAAATGAAAATAGCAACACTCTGGTGGTTTGGAACTGAAGTTGTTAGTTAAAATGTTTGTTTTGTTCAGGATAAAATGAAAAAATAATAAAGCAGTGGATAAAAATGGGGGACTATTGTATTACCTTCAACCTGTTTGATCGATGGATAGATTAAGAAAAAGAAAAAAAGCAGCTATTTGTAAAATTGTAGAAAGTGGATGACAGAGATTGGGAGGAGCTTACTGAACACCTGCTGATGTCATGATCACATCTCCCGGTTCATAATCTGCTCCAAGAAAACTGCAGGGACACTCGCTCCTGAAAAGACACAAGAGTAAACAAAAACAAAAACACACTGAACTTAGATCAGGTAACAGCTCTGCACCTTAAACTTTGGACAGAGGAGGTCAGGAGTGACTAGAATACATGTTGGCCATGCATATCCTACATGATATCCTGCTTTCACATGTTCTAGCTCTACAATATACAAGTGAGGCAGTGACTGATACTCTTTTAATCTGCACTGAAAAGGAAAGTTCATGGACTAAACATGATAGATGCAGAGGATGCTTAATGGCTGAATATCCTGAATCTAAAATTATAATCAATTACAATCTTCCTGAAAGTGTTCAGAGCTAACTAGTTAGCAGGAGGCAGTGTGAAATATGTCCAGTACAGAAGATGTTCAGAAGCAGCTATCCTGACATGTAGCATATCGAAACAACGGGAAGAAACTCCGTTAATACACTCTACTAATCCCTGCCATTAAAAAAAAACACAGTTCAAACCTCCAGCAATTATAAGCAAATGGAACAAAAACACGGGAGCAGCACTGTCCTCTACAGCTTCTGATCATTTCCCCACACAAACAAGGTGCCGTGTACAAGTCTGTCTCATCATCGTGGGACAAAAACTGTGGCAGCCAGCAGCCAAAACCATAAATCGTGTCTTTTGCTTTTTGCTGCTCACAAGTTTTCTCCTCGTGCTGTAGATCAAACGTATCAGGGATATGAAAGAAGTTTAATAGTGAAGCATTCGCTCTTACTATGACAAACCATCATAGGATGGTTCCTTCTTTCTGGTTCCTCGCGGTGTTTCTGAGGTACATCTGAGTTCTTTACCTGCATAACACCTTTAATAAAACACCTGCAAACTGCTGAGGATCACTTTTTTGTTTTCTATTTTTGCACAGTGCCTCATCAGACATTTCTCACTCATTCTTTGATGAACCGGGCTGCTAGCCTCTGGTTTTCAAGTGAAGTAATTTGCTTTTCGGTTAGGAGGAAAGATACTCAATTACATTTTCTACTAAAGTTCCCGATGAATCTACTCAGTAACAGCAAAACACATTTCCTTATTCTGACACTTTTGTATTAATATCACGTCTCAGCTTTCTTTTGAGTCAAATATTCCACAAACAGCCCTCATAGGTGTCATTTTAGACCAGAGGCATAAAAAAGGGCCTTGTGTAGAAGAGGTTAAGAAGTGAAGTTGTTCAAGCTTGAAACATCCCACAAACACATTGTTAAGACATGAAATATTCCAGCAGACATGCGTGGTGTGAAACTGTGTTAAGCTGGGGCTAAAAGCCTGTGTAACATATAGGCCAGGGCCTCACATCAGCCTCTGTGCTACAAATTCTTTCTCACTGGTTATCAGATATCTGTGTCGTCCCTGGCCTGAGTGGGAATAAAAGGGGGGTTTCACGGTGAATTCCTAGATGTAACTCTATCGCATGTTAAGTAAGGCGCTGCGCTGCACTAAGATGTAAAAACCTGGGACATTTAGGGGGAATTAAGCTGCGAGGCTTCCAGGGAGGAGCAGACTGAAAGGGAGAGGTCCTCCAGCTCCATAACGTCTGCAGGGAAGTCACAAGGCTTCCCACTTAAAGGCTGACCCGCGCCTCCCGGCAGATCCAAATATCACTTTGAGAGGATTTGTTTGGTGGAGTGCCTCCAGCCGGTTTAATGAGCTGCACGCCTGTCTGCAGCACAGCAGCAGCAGGGCTGGAGCTGCTATCATGCACCTGCCTCCACAAGCCCTGTTTGCAGCCTCATCAGCTTTATTTTCTAATATTTAGCTCCCGTCTTCTGATTCACACCTTGGCTCTTACCTGTGCACGCAGGTGTGTGTCCGGTGGTTGTAGAAGGAGCCCTGAGGGCAGACGCAGCCCTCCTCACACTCCTCCCCACAGTGCTGCGGGATGGAGAGGGAGGAGCAGCGGCGCTGGCAGGACGACACGCAGGTACCGTACTGCATGCTGGAAGGACAGGTGACCTCTGCCAGAGGAAGACTATGGTTACACTGAGATGAAGATTTTAAAATGAAACACAGGTCTGAATCTTGTCCAAAGGTTGCCTTAAAATCAGTTTACTGCCAGATTATTGAGGCCAAAAACTATCCAAAATACATCTTGAACAGACAAATTGCAATGAAATAATTCAGCTTTGTTTTTGTTAGTCAGTCAATCACTTCTGATTTCAGATATTTGTTCATGCCTTTCCCTACCTGTAACATTTTATGTACAGTAAAGCTCTTTAAATGGTCTTCAACAAGAGACATGCTTTACAAATAAACCTGCCATGTCTCCTTTGCATTTGGAAATGGAATTTATTCAAAATAAGATGTGATTTACTTTAAAAATTGTACCATTTACAGTGATCAAAGGCCAATATTAGCACAAGTGTAAAACAATATTGATATTTGGTGCTTGTTAACCTCTCTTTCCCTTCTCCATCCCCAACATCCACTTAGATGACACTGACCACCCCTCCTAAGTCTGGCTCTAATGGAGGTTTTATAGGGAATCTTTGCTGTCCACCATCACCCGCCTCCCTCCTACTGAGGATGGGAGAGGGAATCAAATGCAAACCATGGTAGGGGTGCACCAGCCGATCGTCCCAGATTCTACAAATTTTGGGATGATCAGCCGATACTTTTTTTAAATCAGCAGATTTTATGTAGTACAAGAAAAAAAGAAAATTTATAATGTGCAATTCATTCAAGGCAGAAATAAAATCAATGTTCAGTATAACAATGCTCATTCGCCAAACTCTTCGTTTTTATTACAGAACACTACCGCATAGTTTGAAAACACTGCAGCTGTATGCTGTCAGTTATTTAAAAAAAACAGCATCAGCCAAAACTTAAATTTGCAGAATAAGCTTGTTAAGCAAACGCCTGGATGTAAATGCTTCTTTTATATTTCAATAAAATTAGCTGTTTTTAATTTTCACACTGATCTATACTTTTGAAAACAGCAACACTGATATAATTATGAACTTCTGATGATATTTAGCCCTTTTCACACTGGAACATCCATGAGCAAGACTCATAGGAAGGTAGATTTTCAGACTCTAACTGCAACGTGTGAATGCTCACCGCAGTCGGACACGTGCGACCTGAAGTCGATGATGATGGAGAATCGGCGGCAGTGGCGAGCGTAGTGGGCCAGCGCGGAGCAGAGGCAGGGCGTCCCGCACTTACAGGTGTCTGCGCGACACTGCTGGTGGAAGGGCGTCGGACTGAGGTACTCGTGGCAGGCGGAGAACAGGTCCTGATTCATCAGATCGCACATCTCTGAGGCGTAGGTCACTAAGTAACACGGGAGGAGGACGACATCAGGTCACACAGACCGCACAGAAACATGCAAACAAAGTCAAACAATAAGCAAAAACTGACTTTTATTCAGGCAGCAATCAGATTTATGTTTATTTGTTGCCATTCAAGCAGCTCAGCGACGACCAACATTTTAGCTTTTATATCATAACAAACCTCAGCTTGAGCATTAAAAACTAAACCTACTGCAAAGGTGATGGTTAAATTCGATTTTTCCTTGTATCACCTGACTTATATCATTGTACAGAAGTTCACGAAGAGCCGTTGTATAAAATCATTATGAATCAGGTGTTGGAGCAGGGAAGCATCTAGCACCCCTTTACTGGTGGCATTCAGAAGTTTCCATCGTTGCACAACAGCGAGGGATGATGCAGAAATAATTTGCATGTGTGTGATATTACCATTACAAATGTCAGGCACTATTATTGTAGTGCACAAATATCCACTAGGGGGTACATTTTAAACCACAAAGTGATGCAATCTGTCCTAGAAACTTTATTAAATGTGATACCTTAAACATTTAGACTGTTTTATTGACCCAACATTTACTCCAACATATGAGATTAACATGAATATAATACATAAAATACTTTGATATAGGGGTGGAGGAGGGACTGACCGGCCTGCTGGTGAGTGTCGCAGGGGTCGAGCTGAGGCGTACTCAGGCTGAGGGAGCAGGCTGACGAAACCTTCCAGGCGTTTCCAAACAGCTGAGGAGTGCTTTCTATCATTCCTGATGGAGATCTGCAGGAATAACGCAACACAAACTCATCTGCATCTGGTGCATCAAAATCTGATTTCACTAGTTTGTTGCTCTTCTGGTTTTCTTGTTCATATGCAGAAGGTTTTTATCATTTCTCAGCTTTATGGCCTTAAGCTCTTCCTCTCCGGAGCCTCATGTTCTCGATTGGCTGAAGGTCATGTAGAAATCAAGTTTACAATCAAAGGTGTCTGAGCGAGACTCAGAAGGCCGCCCTTATGGGAGTCTGCCTGAAAGATAAAAAATTGATTCTGCCTGTGCAATAAGGACTGAAAGAGCAATGGCTTTCGTTATTTCTAACTGTAAATCCCGGCTCTGCTACTTTCTGTGATCCCTCTCCAGTCTGATGACACCAAACGGAGCAGGGTCCGCCATCACTCATCACCCATCTCTCTTTGAAATAAGATTAGCAGAGTCAGGTGCTGCCTGTGTGTGTCAAGTTGTGACTTCCCATCCTGTTTCCTCTGGATGCAAAAGGGTAAAACCAACCCTGAAAAACATTACAGGTGTACTTGTCATAATTCTAACTGCAGTCTTTTCACGCAGTGGTTCCTGTTTTCCTTCAAACAGCAAGCCACCTCCTAAGCCACCAGCAGCGATGTATATCCACTTACAGCTGTTAGACAACATCCGGCCTTTCTGGGCGGCCATTACGACACGGCACAGTGGAGGCCCTATTCCACTAACAGTAAATTCCTTGTTGAAGTGGTGTGTCCAGTCGGGCACTCATCTGGCCCGCCTAAAAGAGCTGATCAGAGAGCGAGGCCTTTGATGCCGCGCCGACCGAGCCGTGTGCATTACAGAGAAGGAGAGCACTTCCCCATCACCTCCCTCCCTGCGTCTGAAACAGGAGCGCTCTCGCTCTATATATCATCGGAGAGGGGAGGGGTTAACGGGGGGCGCGGGAGGGGTCGAAGGTCGCCCCGCACACACACTCACAGGAAGTCATCTTGAATGTTGCCGTTGAAGGTGCCGCAGAGCCCCACCGTGTCGTCCTTCCACAGCTCGTCGGCCTGCAGGTAGAGCCGGAACTCAGTCCAGCTGTACTGCAGACGCAGGCCGAACGCCGTCCTCACCTGCAGGAACATGGACGACAGCTCCTGGATGTGGAACATTTCTGTAGAGAAGCAGGAAGACATTTCAAATTACAGATTTCAAATTATGCATTCTTTATATCCGTCAGACTTATAAACTTCTTTTTTATTTCAGGTGCATTGCTGCATCTTTTACCCACGACCACACCTGCTGAGTCTGTTTATTCATATTGTGCTTACCGATCCACCCCATTGTTCCATCAAAACTGCTTTAATTCTTGATGTCTTAGATCCAACCAGGTGATGGAAACCTTCCTCAGAGGTTCTGCTCCATATAAACATGACTGCATGACACAGCTGCTGCATCCATGATGAGAATCTCCCGTTCCACCACATCCCAAAGCTGGAATATCAGACTGAGATGTGGAGGCTGTGGAGGCCGTTGGAGTCCAGTGAATCATGGATCTGAGCTGTGTGACATGGAGCATCATCCTGCTGGACGCAGCATCAGAAGATGCTCCACTGGGCTCAGAAAGGGATGGACATGCTGTGCTGGTTAAACCATGAATATCTGCCCCACCATCATACCAGCAGCAGGCTGGAGCATTGATCCAGGCAGGATGGATCCATGCTTTCATGATGCTTCCAGCAGATTCTGAGCCTAACATCTGGATGTGGAGCTGAAATGGAGACTCATCAGACCAGTTTGTCCAGTTCTGCTGAGTCTGTGTGAATTGTAGCCTCAGTTTCCTGTTCTTAGCTGACAGGACGTTGTTGTTTGCTTGTTTACATCTAGCTGCATATTGTGCATCTATAATAGACCCTGTAAGAATAAATATCTTGAATCTCTAAACTCTGACATCAACAAGGCTTCAGAATATTACTGGAAAAATATAATAATTCCCTGCATCTGCCTACACTGACAAAAAACCTCAATCTGGAGTAACACAGTAAAAATATCAAATATCAATTTGTTTCTTCCGAATAAAATGCTCATTAAACACAGTAATGTTAGTAAGATTAATAGATATGATTTCTGGGGAAGTAAATCAGTCATTTTTGGCCCATGAGGATGTACAAGTGGAATATCTGACTTCACATTAAAAACACCAAAGCAATCAAATCCATTTTGTTGCTAATCTTAAACATGTCCATGACTAATCACCACCAAAGCATCACCACCTGTTATATAGATACAATTCATTTTTATGTCTTTTAAATGAATAAAAGATTAAAAGTGTAACAATTAAAACAATTAAACTGTTATCTAAAGGATAAAAATCCTGAAAAAGACTAAATATTTTGTTGTTTCACCGGTAATTTTGCAATAGTGTCATGTGGCCTGTGGGAAGTTGCAGATTTCGCCCCCTAATGGCCAAATTTACAGCGTATACCGTTACATGACTTATGAAAAACTGTTGATATATTAGAAAGATGTTATAACAGTTTTTTTTTTTCACAAAAGTCCACAAAAGAAGGAAGTAAATTTGAAGCCATGAGGTTCACAGCAACATGATGTCTCTTTTCCATTGAGGTTATTTGTATTGATTAGTTTCCCTTTTAAATTATTTAAATTCTTAAATCCAAAATTAATGTTTTCAAATCACAGAAACCAGTCAGATAAATGTAAAAAAGAAACTCAAAAAAATTTAATCAACAATTCTTTTGGATCTGCTGAATCAATTTTCTTTATGAATAAATACCAACGTTTTATTCTGTGACCTTTAAAAGACTGATCAGATTATGTGTTGACAGGAGAAGCTGTGACAGAACATAAAGTACAAGAACTTTTCATGGTATTCACGGAGGAGCCAAATATCAGATGATTCTCACAGAAAAACACAAAAGATTGTAGACTCAATCATGAAAACACTGGCGTGTAACCAGAGCAATACTCAGAGGGGAAGCATTTTGTGCAGCACATTGTACACAATAACCCAGTAAAGTACTGGGATTTGTTTTGTTTTTTTTTCAATAGCACAGCCGTCATTTTGTCTGCCTCTGTCATGACCCCCAGAGTGCTGAAAAAGTCGAGTCCTGGATGCGGACAATGCTGGAAGGTGATAAAAAAAGATGAGGTTACCGTCAGAATAGGGCAGCGAGATGCGGTACTGCCCCGCCATGAAGACCTCTCCGACGTGACTCAGTGTGATCTCCGTTCTTGGATCCTCGTCAATAACCAGGTTAACTGATTGGATGCATGCCCCGTCCAAATTCTGCAATTGAGACAAGATGAAAATTTTCCCAAACAGCAGCAATTCAGATACACAATGAATGCAAAATAAAGGGAACCTGAGAAACAGTTTTATCAGGCATCAATGCACCGTGGTGTGCTGGTTTATAAAGCTTTAGAGAAATCCACCAAGAATGTACATCTACACAAAATTAGTGGTGTTTGATTAAGTTTAAACACATTTAATTATTCCATAAACTGTTATATGAAAGACCCACATTGTTGTGATCCTTTCAAATGAATGAGAGAATCAGGTGCGGGTATCTGTGTGAACAAGGCTGCATGGTGGATGTTTACATTCTTTACCTGTCTCCAAACATAAAACAGAAAAAAAGATCATAATTAATGGCTTCTTGGTTGAAGCTGATAATTCATCCTACAGAGATTAACTTATAAGCAAACTTTTAGTAATTTTATTATTATTTTTTTTCTTCATTTTTCATCAACTATTGCAGTGGTTTCCCAAACTGGGGTTTGGAACCCCCATGAGGGTCATGAGATAATTACAGAGGGTCTGATACACCTTTAATGAACATCATCATCCTGATTGTGAGATACCTTGTTGTAAATTGAGGATTACTGAGAATTCTGCAAAATACAGAGATTTGAGAATCGAAAGAAGGTTGCATTTTTCATCCATCATTAATCTATCCATCACCTGTACAAGATGGAGCTTGTCCCGGCTGCTGAGAGGCAGAGGCAGCGTTCTGTACCTCTGAACTGGTTTCCAGTTTGGTTGCATTTTTATAGGTTTTATTCTTTGCATTAAAGGTTATTTCCATAATTCCGAGCAAAAAAAAAAAAAAGTCCCATTTTGTTCTACAGAGCATGATTTGTACACGTGGATAAGGAGAATCAGCCCTGATTTAAAGGCCAGGATGTGTGAACCACTCAGAGAAAGGAATCATATCTGCAACATCACAGCTGATGCACCTCAGATCCTCCTGCAGCTCAACTTTTCTGTGTGATAAAAACCTTTTAATAATCGTCACAGAGCCATTTTGGGAGAAAAATGATGAAAAACAATCATGAGCTCCAGAATCCCCACTATATACTCTATAACACACTGTATTTCTTAGCCATTATCAGGGCGAAAAACACTTAAATATTCCTCTCATTTCTCATTTTTACGCTTTGAACGTAAAACTCGGCGGTAAATCGCTTCACTTCTCGGCTGCTCTGATGTTTCCAAAGTATGAAAGTCTTCGCATCGCTGATAGAAAATAATCTGCCTCCATGAATCGTCTCTTTCATAAGTGGCCGAGCCCCACAGCCCAAAGGTTTTAGCACCCTCCTCCACCCTCCCCCCCTTCTCTTCCCATCATTCACCTCCTATTTTCCTACATAACCTTTTCTCTGTCCGGACCCCCCTCGCCGCCCCTGCCAGTGCCTCTCTTCATCTCTCCCTCTTCACTACAAAGCCATGCACAGCTCTGTCAGTCAGGCCAGATAAGGTAATCCTGTTCAGTTGGCTGTTAGAGGTCTCGGGCCTCTGCTCTGATGAGTGGGACATCTTATATCTCACCTCCTCCCACCCATTTGCTGGGAAACTGGAGGCTAGGGGGAGAGGAGAAGAAGAAGCCCACAGTCTTTTGTCACTTCTTTTTTTTTTTTGGTTCATTATCTGCTCCAGCAGTCGCAGCGGAGCTCTCGAGCAGAAATGACCTCAACTCAACAGGGATTATTCAGCACTTAAGTTTTGATATGATCTCCATGACAGACAAATTGCATTAACCTGTAATCTGAGCCAGCAGGTAGCGAACTGGTGGAGTTTTCAGGATGAAAGCAGGAAAAAGCTGATGATAATAACTCACAGCTCCACACGGGGCGTTCTGGATGGTGACGGTGAACCTCCCAGAGCTGCGACTTTTGGCGAGGACGTACTGGCATGTTGCGGGGAAGGTGTAGATACGCCCGTCAAAGGAGTGAAAATACATATCGCCTGTCACTGAGCACTCGCCTGGGGAAAAAGCAGAACATTGTTCAGGGATTTCCATCCCTCAGCCACAAGAAACTGGTTTTAATATGAAAGCATCATCAGAGATCCTTTTTTCTTCCTACCCTTCTTACCCTGACACCTACTAAGAGAACTACTGGTCTTTTTTCATTCCATATCTACATTACGCTGGATTGAGGAACAGCAAGCAGGATAGTTGCAGATGCAGCCAACTGATCATCATCATCATCACTGCGAGAAGAAACCAAGCTGGCCAATAAAAGCCTGCGAACAGAAGGCCCTTCCAGGCCCGTTTCCAGCTTGGGATCTGGTTCGGGTCTACGTTGCATTTCCACAGCCAACCGTAGACTTACCTCGAAGGTTTCTTCTTGGCATGTGGCTTTAAAGAACAAAAAATCCAGGCTGCATTTAAACATGGCACTGCTGCTGCATTCTTATTACTAAGAGGCAGAGGGAGGGATGCTTCTTGTGACCATGATGCCCTCCATGTGCTTGCACCGTTATCTGCTTCTGCACCCTTAGGATCTCATTCCCTCAGGTCAGCTGATCTGTTCAATGAACCCCCCTCCACATTAGACGGGCCTCGACAGATTTTAGATCTCTTATTTTTTTCTATTTGGCATTTAACATTCTGCAAAATGTTGTTTACGTTGTTTTAATTGATTTTATCTTGTTTTATTTGAGAATTTAGGATTGTCTTAAGATCTTTTATCTTTCAAGTTAAATTTTCTGTATCGCACTAGTGTGATTGTTTTAAAATGCTTTATAAATGAAGCTGAACTGGATTTTATCTTCCTTTCTTTTAGCTGTTTCTTCCCTTTTATTGAAAAAAATCCATTTATGTTAGTTTAACTTGAAAACTATCTCTCTTTTTCTTCTCCTTTTTGTAATTATTCTTGCCTAATTTCTCCCCATTTGTTTCCAACTAAACATCATAACTAAAAAAATCCAGTTAGGAATGGAGCTGGTGACCTGGGAGTCAACTGTGAGCTGACTGACCAGCAGGAGTTATTTTTTTAAAGATTAAAGATTTCCCAGATATAAACCAGCAGCAAAACCAGCAAACAACCAGGGAAAGTTTGCAGCTGGTTCTGGGTGGATTTATCAGTGCCTCTCCCTGAATACCAAGCATGGTTCTTCCTCTCTACGTGCCAGCTTTTGGTCCAACCTAACATACAGTATCATGTCGCATCTGCCCCCCAGTACAGTTGGAGTGAGAACGTCACCACCACAGAGGGAAGGCACGAACCTGGGCAGCTGTAGTCGGTGCAGTTCCACTCTCCACCCACGCATGTGCTGAAAACAGAAAGCAGAGACGTTCATAGGTGGCTCTGGCAACATGAAAGGCTGAGCTAATAGCAGGATCACTGACAGAAACGGGACACACTGAGCCCAGGTGGTCACATCACAGGAGATTAAAAGCTTCTTGTTTTATTTTTGTCTATAGATGATGATGAAACGTCGTGCAACGAGGTCTCCCATGCATCTGGGGGTAAAGTAGGTCTTTAAGGTAAAAAATAGTTTGTAGGTTTAAATGGTTCACGTACATGTATGTTTCTGTGTATTTTTGCTACTTGAACTTGCCAATCAAAGCTGTTTTAATGTTCAAAGTCTTAATTTTGTAGCACACACAGGAGGAGAGAGAGAGGTTGAACCCACCAGTTGTTGCATTCCTCCTGCAGCGTCTGTCCAGAAGGATAAAACATGCCGTGGTACTCACAGGGACAGTCAGACGTTGTAACACAGCCCCCATTCTCATAGATCAGACCTGGAGATGGTTACAAACACACACATGCTGAATTTCACACAACAGAAAACTTCAAAACTGTTTTTTTTTACAAGGAAAAGTCGAATATTTTAGATCATTTGGAGTTCAAACCATCATTAAACAGAAAACATTAAGATCCCAGGTTTCCATTTAGCTTGTAAAAGATAAATTACCTTTTAAATGATTTTAAAAGATCTGTTTTTCACCCTTATTTTCAACGAAATTTGTGCAAATCACAACATATTTAAAGCTGAAAATAATAATTGTTCTTGTTCTTCCTTTTTAAAAAAAAATAAACTTAAAACATATTCAGTGCAATCAAAAATGACAGAAATATGAAGTTTGAAGTCACCCCCCATCCTCCCACCAGGGCAATAAACATGTAGAGATTTTTATATACATTTTATAAGTTTACTTTATTTTTATTTTTTAAGGATGGTATTTTGCAATTATTGTCCCTTACGTATTGATTTTATGTATTATGTTTATGTTATGTCGAGAATGTTGTATGTGCATTGCCTGTTAAACGTGTTTGCATTTATAGCCTGATTATGTAGACCCCAGAAAGAATAGCTGCTGCTTCTATCAGTAGCTAATGGTGGATCTAAATAATCTAAATAAAAAACAAACAAACCTAGATTTAAAAAATATCAAGACTTTTTCACATGAGTTATAGATTGAGGGAATATTGTTTATATCAGATAGTTTGTTTTGAGTCAAAAGTTTCTCTTCTTTCTATATTTTGCACACAATGGATATTGAAAAGTATTTTTCATTCATTTTGTTTTAGAGCTTTTAATTGGACAAACAGCAACTTTAATTTCAGTCAACTGTTTTAATGCACATGTGCTTTTGATCCTTAATAAAAGTGCATTTACTACACAGGGCTGTAAATTCCAATGTCTGGTTAACAAAAAAAAATCCAGATATTCTTTCGTTCATTTATTCTCTGTATCGCTTAATCCGACTCAGGGTTGTGGGGAAGCTGGAGCCCATCCCAGCACCTAGCAGGCCAGAGGCGGGTTGCACCCTGGACAGACCACCAGTCCATCGCTGGGCCATACTTTAGGATAAATAATGTTTATATTATGATTCAGGCAAAAACTATTAAGATATGAGTTTTGGTTCATATCAAGCAGCCCAGATTTTCTGTGAATCTTTTAAAGTCGCTCACCATCAGGGCAGTAGCATCCGTCCAGGCAGGCCAGCTTGCTGTCGATGCACGTTCGCTCCAGGTTGCAGGTTTCTGGGCAACAGCTGATGCATTCCCTGTACTGCAGCCCCAGAGGACACTGCTTCGCTGATCACAAAAACAAAACACAACAAAGACAAAAATAGGAAAACTTTCAATAAAAAATACGGATGCTTTTATAAAATAAACAACAGAAAATAGAAACTCGGTTTTGTGCTGTAAAAGCTGAAATCTAAGTTAGCAGCTGTATGTAAAAACACATTTTACTATGTATTACAAGATTAAGGCTCACAAAAACAATGCCTGACTATCAGATGTGTGCATGCAGGAAAAGCGTACCACACTGAGGAATGCGCTGCCTCCAGTCGTGCAGCGGGTGGTCAGCATGGGCGCAGGCCCGGGCGTACTCGCTGAACACCTGGCATACCACATCGCCGCTGGGACCCGACCTTCAGAGGAGCAAAGAAAAACAGAGAAGGACTTATTGAGCCAAGCCAGGAGAGGAGTGGTTACGCAACGGAGCACACTGGAAAGCTCCGGCCGTGCAGCAGATCAGGTAGAGCCTCATCTCCATCGAGGCTATAAACAAAAATCTAGTTGTGTGGCTGCATCGAGGATGTCTGCTCTGTGGGCGTGTATCCAAAGGGAAAAAAACAGCCTCTGCTGGATGAGGCTGGTGACATTTTGCATCTTTAAACGCTGCCTTTAGGTAGGAGGTTGTTTATCAATCCAAGTGTGCAAAAAGCAGCAGGAAACTGGATCAATTTCAGAATGAGGGGCTACAAATAACCTTTCTCAGGGTTTTGGATGTGTGGCTTGGCCTTAGATGATTTAATATAATTCATTCTGCTGGAATAAATGATTGTGATCCATTGCACAGTATGATGAATAAACGGCCCCACATCTACAAGTTTCCCTCCAGCTTCCAGGATAAGATCCAGGCACGAAGCCCAGAGATGGTGCAGCGCTTTCATGTTTTTCTGACTCAGATTTCCAGCTGAGTCACAGGAGAAAACATGGAAGGAAGGTAAGCAAAGCGCTTTCTCTGAACGAAGGTTCAGTCTGGCTCAGGCGCACTCATGAATTAAACCCTTCAGTTACTTTTCCAGACAGATTTTTACTTGAAACCTCTGATTTGATTTGATGTTTTAGTTTCAGCCTTGACTCAGAGTCTCTTACAGTTCCATCTTGAATAATCACAAAAGCCAAGAGGGGTGCATGTGATTTATAACACACAGCGTCAACGATTGTGACTTTTCCCTGAGTCGAATCTTAGTCGGCTGTTCTTACATGCAGAGGTCGTTGGAGCAGCTGGCCATGTAGGACAGCGGGCTCACAAAGTCGTGGCAGCTCTGAAACGGCGGCTCAAGCAGCGTCGCACACACCTCCTCCACTTTCTGCAGCCACAAAACACACAAACATCATTTTGTTTCCATTTTCTGTCAGTTGTGTTGCTGTTTCTGCTGATTCTTTTTTAGTCTTCTCACCTGGAGGGTTTGAGCATCAACAGCAGCACAAGGGGAGGAGAAACCGGAGGGTACCGTGGGACACCTGTGCTGGTGTGGATCAGCCTCCGCCCAGCTGTTTCCAAACATTTCTACGTCACGAGTCAGCACACCTGAGACACAAAGCAGCGGTCAGCCTGACTGTTTATTTTCTGCAACATGGCGGCACGGCTCAGCCATGTTTCTGAACCGAACAGCCTCACCGTAGCTCGTCTTCAGGTCGTCCTGCACGTCGGCATTGAAGTTGCCACACAAGCCGCAGGTTCTGCCCACGAACTGTGGGTTGAGTTTGATGTAGACGGAGCCGCTGTGTCCGTCCCAGGCCAGTGTAAAACCCTGCTGCTGCGTCACCAGCACGTACTGGGAGATGTGCTCCAGCTGCAGGTCGTGTATGTGATGAGGCAGCTGCAAACTAAGCACAGACAGTCCATCAAATATCTTCTTATCTGTAAATATGCATAAAAGAAAAGATCTAGGGACCAGCAGGGTTACACAGCTGACCTGTGGCCCTTGAAGGTAACGTTGTTGGCATGCAGTCGGATCTCGCCCTCCCACGGTAGGAAGAGGCTGACGGAGCGCTGGCAGGTGTACGGGGCAGAGCGGCAGCCCGGGTCGTTGTGGACCTGGAACAGCACGGTCCAAGATAAATAAAAGCAATAAGCAGGATACTGTTTAGCATGGAGCTGCCATTACTGCACTCTAGGCATGTCAGGTAGTTTAGAAAGTCACATTCTGCATGTTTATCCCAGTTTCAGCTGGTAAAACACTTCCTGCTCTCCCCTTTCGCTGCATTCAAGGTGCATCATCAAAGCTCTCATAAACAGCAGCTTTTTACAGGAAAGTCAGAAAACGTTTATTTCTCTCTTAACTCATCCATTAATAGAAAGAAAAGTACTCAGATGCCACTGGTTAGACCCTGATGATGAAGTTTTATTAGACTTTTAAGCTTCCCTGGTAGCATCACCTCAATGAAAAGTGACTGAATTCAGGTTTTTATTGGAGAGTTTACTGAAGCAGCTTTCACTTTCTAATAATATTTCAGAATTAATCTATTTTATTTTGTCTTCCTGTTGTTTTTATTCCATTAGATTTTAAAGATGCTTTTCAGTATGTATACCAGGGGTGTCAAACATATGGTTCAGAGGCCACACCGGCCCACCAGAGGATCCAATCTGGCCCGCTGAGTGAATTCAGTAAATATAAAAATAAAAGACATTTGCTTTAGTATTTTTCATAAATGTGTCTATGTGAGGTTGCAATTCTTTAATGTTTAAATAAAAACATTATAAGTCAGGGGGATGGCCTGTTGTACATTTTATATCTTTTTATATGTACATTTAAAAGAACATCTAACTCTCTAAAAAATAATGTGAAATAGTTTTCCCTTCCATACCCTGTGATTAAATATTGTGTGATGCCATTGGGATGTAAACTGTAATACATGTAGAAGATAAACTGGGGCAAAATATTCTGGAAACTGCTCTTGTTTTTCTCAAGAAATCTCTAGTTGTTTATCATTTGTTTTCTAGAATGATATGTAAACATCTTGGTAATGTACTTGTTTGTCTTTTTCAGCCACAAAGGGAGCATATTTCATTTTCCATGTTCCATTTATAGGTTACTGTGGTATTATTTTATTGGTTCAGACCACTTTGGATCAAATTATGAGTTTAAAATTAGTTTGACACTCAATACAATGGTATGAGACAGAGAAAATGGAAAAACTTTTGTCAAACAGTCATGACTAAGATTATTTGTTTTCATTACCTTATTACACAACTAATTTGACTTGCAGTCATTTACCAATAGTACATTAAATAAGCAGCAGCATCCACCCATTTAATAATAAAAGAATTTATCACATTATTATTATTTTTTAATTGTTAAAATGATTTCTATAATAATAATAATAAAATAATCAAAAAAAAATAGTTGTTAGTTGGTTCCTCATGTGGAGGCAAATACAAAACATGAGAAAATAAAAACTTAAATGTAAGACCCAAGATTTAAAAATAGGTACATAAAGGAAATAAATTATCTTAGAATCTGTTACCAAAGCTTTCCCCCCTAAATGTGCCACAAGGTTCTTTGTGTTATGATCATATGTGGCCAATTATGTTCATTATGAGAAAAAAAACATGCATTTTAGTTGTTTTTTAACTACAACTTTCAAAATCAACTACTGGTCCCCTTCTCAGACCGACAGAACGTCACCTGCCAAGCAGAAGCAAATGCCAAGGCCACTGAGGAGTTTAACTGAGCGTGTGCAGGTTGGGAGTAATAAGACTTGCTGCAGACGTCTCAGTCTCTTCGTATGAACGTATGTCTGTGTGAGGCAGCTGAGCTTCATTATTGCCTTAATGAGTTTGAAAGCCGACCAGAGTTCATTTCCAATGACAAACTGTTTAATTAGATCACTGCCCTTTTTATTACTCAACAACAATCTGAGTCATTTTAAAAGCTATGAGACAAGATTTTAAATACATCACCAGCCTCCTCTGAGCCGCTGAAATCAAGAACCCTAGAGCAGAGTACCCTTTAAACGGTTGAAACTTGATCCTGAAAGCAGCTCAGGCACTGCAGGTTACCGATTTATGTCACTCTTCAAAAGAGTGACATGTTGGGGTTGTCTGACCCGCAGCATGGGGGGCGTATTTCTTTCTTGTGAATAAAATGTTCATTATTATCATGCAATCAATAACCATAATACCTGTGGATCTTTTCTTGTTCCCTCTTAGGTTTTCCCATAAAAAGATACAGTATCTGCTGCCTCTTCAGGAGAACAAAGTCCCAGTCTGTTGCGAGTACTTTCAAGGCAGAGTGGGTAATTGCAGTATTTAATTGTAATTGGCTTTAATGACCAGAAAGCTTTCACTAATCTTCAGAGCAAATCTTTTCCCCAGGCTGAGACTGAACCCAGTAGCATCCCAAATCAAACCTCATCCTTATTGAAGAAATCCATCAAACTGAACCCATAATTTATTCTGTCTGGACTAACCTGGACCACGATGCTGGCCTGGCTGGTTTCCTCGCAGTCCTTGAGCAACGTGTACGTGCATCGACCGGGGAAGTAGAAGTAAAGACCATCAAAGGTCTCATAGTTGTACTGACCCCACGTCCTGCACGCCATCTCCCTCTCAAAGCCTGGATTTGGAACTGAATAGTAAATATGACATGATTATAAGAGGATTTCACATCAGGAATAAGCTGAAAACTTCAAGCCATTCATGTACTAGAGATAATATTTGCAATTTTTTTTTTTACAT
>JAVQJG010269106.1:0-40477 GCA_036024015.1 Craterocephalus amniculus
ACGGGAAAAATATATTTTAAACAAATCACATGTTTGACCACTAGATTTTTGGTTATTTTTTGAACAGACACGAATTAAGCGCAAAGTAAAACCATCTCCTTTTATAAAAGTAAAAACTAAATTTAATTAAAAAAATTTAAGTAGAGCCTTTTTGTGCGCACGGGAAAAAAAAGCTTCATTCTAGTGGAAAAAAAGCTTCATTCTCACGTAAAAAACACTCAAATCATGCGAGTTGACACTCGGTATTCGTGCGTACAAATCTATGCGCGGACGCGAAATGCTGCTGTTGGTGTGAAGACGGGGTCAGACGTATTCGTCGTGGGTCTGTGTGTACCAAACCTTGAGGCCCGTACCGACGAATCCATGTACAAATTATCTTGATGGGTGAAATATTTATTTCCTAACAGTTTGCATGGATGTTGCCAACTTTAGGTCTGGAAATCCCTGCTAATCATTAAATCATTTGAACACCAAGGTACTCAAATGTGTGGCCATCTGCCTGACAGCTAAAATTTGCAGAAATTAGCTCATTAATCAGGATAACAATCACAACAGGAAAACTAAAACAGAAAGGCAGGGAATAAAAAGAATTAAGATGTTGCAATGGTTCAGTGAAACTCCTGACATCAACCTGGTTGAAATGGGTGCAGTGAGACCATAAAAGAGCTGTGCTGGTGCAGATATTTGAAAATTTCCATGATACAATTTACATGATAGGCTTGTAGCCTCATACAATAAAACTATTATATCAAACCATAGCATCTTTTCTTCATTATCTTAAGTTATTTTTTCAATAGGACCTGGAAGGAGAACATAGTTCCTTTATTTATCTATTTATTTTCATTTTTATGTCCTTACTTTTTTAGCCTTATTTTTTTTAAAGAGAATGCATTTCCCTTTTTATATGACTGCAGAGAAGTAGAAGTAAATGCAGTTTTGTTTACTTTTTTGTTTAATAAACAGTGACGTTAAAGGATCTTTGGAAGTGCATGTCCACCCACTAAATCTAACACATCTCAAGCCTCTCCTCATGTCATCTGTCATGCTCCATGTCAGCAAGGATGAAGAGGGTGTTATTTGGCTCTGGTAGGTGTTGAGTTTTAATCCATCCTCAGCAATGTAAAATCTGTTCTCACTTTAAGTAATCCCACTTATCAAAGGAGGAGGACCAAATTCCTACAAGCTGCAATAGCAGCTCAGGTAAAATAACTACTTTGTTTTGGGCACGGATGCTCTGCAAGGGCGGGGGGGGGGGTGGGTTGGGTGAGAACTATGAGAAAGATGCATCCCAGTGAGTGTGAAAGACAAAAAAAAGAGAGAGTGGGACATATCATTAGGGAAATTGTTCCTCCTGTGTGAGTCGAACGATTTGCTGCATCAATGTCGCTCAAGAGAAGGTTACTTGTGAGAAGGACGAAGCGGGATACACTCATCTCACTATCGGGTGTGATGGGAAAATGGTAGAGGGATGTAAGTGTCAGTGTGTTCTTGAACGTGGCTGTGCACGAGAATTCGATTGCCTTAAGCCAAACTAGCTGAGGACATTTTTAGTCATTTGACCAACCGACCTCCAAGTGTCATAAGTGGAAAGAGATAGTGATGAAGCCATGCTATTTTATGAGCCAATCTTAGCATGGGAAATAATCGTGACAGGTCCAGTAAGCCATGACTCAAGGGGAGAAGGGTGAAGGAGGAAAGGGAGTCATGGAATTAGAGAGTTTTAATGTATCCCTGACCATGGAGACAGAAGATAAGCAACACTGACTCTAACAGTGTAGATATCTATCTCATCCAGTGATTCTGGAAACATAGCTGCTGTTTCAGTTACTGTAATAGCCAATGAAACATCTGTCTTTCTCCACCACCCACCCGCTCTGTTCTCTGACTATTTTTCTGTCTCTCTCTGTCAGCACCGTTTTTCACAAAATGATGGAAAACTGCAAGCCATGACGTAAGAAATCTGTGGATGAGTGCCCACCAATGGCCAAATTTGTGGGGTAAACTAAAGGATACTGCTGAGGTTGCTGTCTTTTAAAGCCATTTATAAACCTGCCATGCTCAGTGGCAGGGTAACACTGTAAAAGAGGAAAGGTTTGCAGTCAATGCTTAATGCTGTATATCTTCCATTGGTTGTGTTTAAAAATGTAATTTCTCTGAAAGTTTCTTTCGTAGCACATCTGTGATAATTTCATCCAGGAAAGTGTTTCTCCAAATACTAGAGAAACTGGATTGATTAGCTCCAAATAATGAGGAAAAACTTTGCTCAGGTGCATTTTAATGCAGCATGGCCCCCAAGGAAAAATTATAGCACTTGCCACATGTTAGTGGGAAAAAAGACACATTTTGCTGCTTTCAGTTCAGATTATTGTTTACTGCGTGCAGTGTCAGCAAATAAGGAAAATATATTTACGGAAGAGATCCCTGAGGAGGCAACTTTTTTGTGGTTTGCTTTTACTCTTTAGCTTCCAGCACAATGAGTGCTCTTGTTATCAGGACACAAACACAATTCAGCCAATGCATCCTGTCACTCTCGTGGTAACAAGATAAATGCTCGTCACCCTCTTAAAGCACAAAGATAAAACACCCCAGCCGGTATCTGTGTTCAAACACCTCTCATTTGGGCTTGTTGAATCTACTGTGAACAGACGCTGCAATTATGGCCTTGAAAATACACACAGGTCTGGAGTTCGCAAATCCCCAGGGATTCATGTTTAATTCATGAGAATACCTAAAATGAGCCAGAAAGTGAGACCTTGCAACACCCGCAATGTAACCGGAAAGGTTTTTTTTCTTTTAAAGCTTTGTGTGTGTCCAGCGCCTCTGCTGTCCACACATCTGTCTGTCTTTGCCCTGCTTAGATGCTTGTCACGTCACTCTGCCCTTTGCTTTGGACCATCAATGTCAACACTACATTCCTGTGTGGATCTCAGTTGTGACGTGCTCCTCGCGTTTCTCTGTGCATTTCTATCCTCTCGCCTGTCAGTGATCAAATAGAGTAACATCAAAGAAAGGTGACAAAGAAATGTCAGAAGTTGTTGAGGTCAGGATGCAGTGACAAAAGTAACCCGTGCTCATTTGCTTAGTTGATTACAAGACCCTGCAAAGCCAATTGTTCCTTAAGTAAATTAAAGGCAACTGATTTCCAAATGACACCCAGGTGCTAACTGACTCTTCCGGAGCTCTGAAGGTGTTAAGATGTTGCTAAAATTAGGGTTTTATCTGACCACACACACTCACAGCCTCACTCTCTTTTATAATAGCAGACATTAAATCCCACATCATTCAGAGGACCCCTTTTCTATGTCTGCTGTCACTTTGGACTTCACACAACACATGCTTTGAAATACCATTTTCAGCTTGCAACTGAGACAGAGATCAGGTCTCACACTCAGAACATCGCCTAGTTGCTCCAGTGGAGTTAAAAACAACCACAAAGATCATTTGGACATCTTTTTTTCTATGTATATACTGGATTAAGAATAAAGGTAAAAGTGTGTATCTACTTTCTACTCAGTTACTCTCTTTAATATGAGGAACATAGTGGACTGAGAGGTGTGTGTTTGCATCCACAAACTCGTGTGTCTGTATCTACTGGCCTTGTAGTTTAAATGGCTGGCAACGAGGAGCCTGCTCTTTGGAAAAATTACATCATTAAAAATTCTGCAGCTGAGCCTGCTTCATCATACTGGCAAATTAGCCCGGAGTGGACGCTGGGTCGTCTCCCATGTGAAGCTTCGCACTGTGATACAGCCGTCATACTAAACTTTGATAATGGGCTACTATTGTGACATTTTTGTGTCAGTATTTGCTTCTGTGTGCATGTTTTGCTGCATACATTTTGAGGTCAATCAAATGTCAGGAAATTACACTTTCTTTTACCTAATCTAATCCACAGTTTGTGGGCTTTTACAATCTGTATTGTGAAACATGAAAAATGTGTGTGTGAATTTATTTTATTTTCTTCCTAAATTCATTCAAAAAATATGATTTATTTATTCTATTTTATTCATGATAATAATCATTTCAGCTTGGGATTGATAAAAAAAATTTAAGATGCAGTGCAATGATTTTTTTTTTTTTTGTTTATTTTATGGTTCGGTCATTTGGAAATCTTAAGCTAAAGAACAAGACTAATAGTACACAGTGACAACTGTTCTATAAGTTCCCACTTAAAAGTTCATTTTTAAGAATACCATTCAGAGATACTACTTTTTAAAATAGCATGCATAAAAGTATCTGGATCCTTGTATTCACATAAAATTTATCCTTTAACATGAGCAGTGAGAGTTAAATGGAAAAAAATGAGAGGATTGCCGAGTATAGCCAAAAACAGTCCAAAAAAAGAAAAACACCTGTATCATGTCTACTTTATGTCAGTCCTTTACATCTGTTTGCTTCTATCTTATTTTTCCTCACACAACTTTTTTACAGAATTCCCCCAAAGGTTGCTTCCTTCACCTTCTTCTTTCTTGCCAATTTTCAGACGGTGTAGGTGGTAGATATCCTGGCTGAAAAGTGTCCCCTTAAGATGTCTTCCTGCAGTTACTATCAAAACACTTTGAGACTGCTGCAGCTCTCATAAAATAAAATCCAGTTTAGTTTTTTCTTAAGAGCAGCATTATCTAAAAAAAAAGACTATCAATGTATGTGCTGTGATTTTGTTTATATTTAACTGTATGATGATTTCAAAGGACTGAAAATCAAAAGTGAAAGAATTCCAATATCTGTAACACAGTTACAGCTTCCTAGAGTTCTTATTATGTTCACTGTTTTGGTTAACGGGAGAGCTGAGACTGACATAAACAATGGAAAAACATTTTTCCTCATGTATTAGGCCCACTGCAGATTACTTCCTAAATTGCTGAGAAAATGGCTCTGTGAAAGAAAATAACTAGAAGTGCTACAAGAGGCACAGTGTGGATTCACAAATGTTACCAAACTCTTTCTTTGTCTGTTACTTTGGAGTGCATTCTGAAGGCTGTAAACTTGATATCTGAAACTGTTTTAATGAGTTTCTGTGAGTCGTCATTATACTGACCATCAAATCTGAAAATTTACACAACAGGTCACAAACAAAGCACATGGGTATTTAGCCTCCTCTAAATATTAGAAGTGCAAACATGAAACATGTACCCGATAAAGACAAGTCTAGTTTTTAAAGGGTTTTATAAACAACTTTCTTTTTATAAAAGTAAATTGTATAAATAAATATGAATGACTGAACAATTTTCTTACATCCCACAGGTGAGAATCTGCTGAGGATGGCAGGAGATTCTCGTGTCCTCATGGACCATAACATGGAGATAGGAGTAACACCTGCACAGGTAAACTGCACAGTCATAAGCTGTTCCGAAACAGTATTTGTTCTGGAGCGAGAATAGACCACCCCCCTTCCAACTATATCAGATGATAGGGTTGTGCTTGTTATCTGACCAAGTTTACAACAAGCTGATTAGAAGTTATGGGGCCTACTCAAGCCTAACCAGAAAGGCTCAAAGAGAGAAAAGCCCTTTCACTGACTTCTGCCATGTAGATGCAACTAATGACTTTGTTTATGGACCATCACCCCCAGGGATGTAACTGTCAACAAAGGATGGCCAGACTGCTTGAGACAGCTACATCCATAACTCAATTAGACCAGCCCAACGTGTAGAAATGAATGGGCTTATTTTTAGTTTGGGTTGGTTAGACTGAAAAAAACACCTGGAGAAATTGAGAGTTATTGTCTCACTTTACAAAAGGGTGGACTGGCTGTGCTTTGAATCTATATTTCAGTGTCCCTAGACACTGTCTGTAATAAGTGAGCCAAAACACTGTCATCAAGCCACTAACTGTGATGCAGGTCAATAAGCATTGTCTTTCAATTCCTCATAGTCCAAACGTTCCTTAAACAAGGATCAGCTAAAATCAATATCTGGAAAATCAATATTGCACATGCAGAACCAGCCAAACGTGCCTGATTATATACAAGATAGCTGTGAAACTCCCCCTGACATCTCAATAAAACTACCGTTAATAAACCTGTCTGGCAGATTTTATTTTGCAGCCTCTACAATTGAAGGCGCTGCAAGGGCATTGTAGTGCTTTAGATTATATCCTTTGTTACTAAACTGTGAGAGTGATCTCCTTTGTGATAGCACTGTACAGAGAAGTAGTTGGCTGAAGTACAATGAGATGTAACTTTCCCGGTGATGTGAGTTTGACTGTGGAGAATAGATCACAGGTGTTCGATTTGCTGCCATTGACTATGAGAGCTTAGAAGATGTTTTTTGCCTCAACACAATGTATTTCAATTATCAGTTGAGATTGGAAGTACTACTATGTTGCTGAAATGTCACAGGACTATTCATATAACTTTCTCACAGGGTACGGTTATGTCTGGATGTACTTGTCAGTGCAAGAAAAGGAGCAAAGATCTGTTTGGCCCCTGTTTGAATACTGTACCAGAGTGAGGGGTCATCTGACCTTTTTCATTAATCTACATGTGCTAAAATACAACGTCATGATAAAACGCCATATTTAGATAAGTCCATAGCGTCACCTTGACAGATGCTTATATTTCAATGGATGGCAATGAGGGGTCTATAAGGGAAGGATTTGTGTCTGCCGATGTCCCATAGCGTGCAATGGGGGGAACACATGGGGAGAGGGAGGGCGACAGGACACAGCTGTGGAGCCAGATCGCCTCACTGGAGCAGGGCCAACATATAAACAAAGATCTGGGTGTCCTTGTGTTCTTGTTATGCCCTTACTCTGTTTCTTTGTTTTTTTGCCCTGTCATATACGTGGATAGACTGGCATCTGCAATGTCAGGGTCAAGCAGCGCACGGAAGGGATTTTATAACTGTTCCTAATGCAATTTGCCTTGCTAACAGCAGCCCACATCGGAGCAGTGTGGCCTTGCAGAAGCTGAAAGCAGACAACATAAAATAGGTTAACATTTTCATTCTTCAATGCAAATACTCTATAGATGTGAAGAAAATATTAACTGAGAGAAATTAGTGTGGAGATAAACCCTGGGGGAGAAAAACTTCAATTGCTGATGTTTTTTGGGGTTTTTTTGTTCTGTCTGCATTGTTTCTGCCTCGTGCTTTTCCTGATGTTACCACTCTCTTTCTTCATCCTCAGGTGAAGAAGCTCCCAAAGCATCTAAGGGAGCCTCAGATCTCAACTGAGAGAACCCACTTGATTTCTGACCCAGTAAAGAAGCCACGACAGCGGTACGTGCAGAAGGATGGCAAGTGCAACGTTCATCATGGAAATGTGCAAGAGACCTATCGTTACCTCAGTGACTTGTTCACTACACTGGTGGACCTAAGGTGGCGTTTTAGCTTCTTAATTTTCACCCTGGTCTACATCATCAACTGGCTTTTCTTTGGGTTTCTTTGGTGGCTGATTGCGCTCATCCGTGGAGATCTCGTGCATGGCGATGAGGAGGGCTGGACCCCCTGCGTAGAGAACCTAAACAGTTTTGTCTCAGCTTTCCTCTTCTCTATTGAGACAGAAACAACCATTGGGTATGGTTACCGTGTGATCACAGAAAAATGCCCTGAAGGCATTATACTGCTTTTGGTGCAGGCCATTTTGGGTTCCATTGTTAATGCCATGATGGTGGGCTGCATGTTTGTCAAGATCTCACAGCCAAAGAACCGCGCCGAGACCCTCATGTTCTCACACAAAGCTGTCATATCGGTGCGTGACAACAAGATGTGCCTGATGTTTCGGGTGGGCGATCTGAGGAACTCTCACATTGTGGAGGCATCAATTCGAGCAAAGCTGATCCGCTCACAGCAGACCAAAGAGGGGGAGTTCATCCCGCTCAACCAGACTGACATCAACATCGGTTTTGACACGGGGGATGACCGGCTGTTCTTGGTGTCGCCACTCATCATCTCGCACGAAATCAATGAGAAGAGCCCCTTCTGGGAAATGTCTATGGCTCAAATGGAGAAGGAGGAGTTCGAGATTGTGGTTATCCTTGAGGGCATGGTGGAGGCCACAGGTATGAAGGGAGTGGGGACATAAGAGGTTCAGGAGTTGGTGAAATGTGCAATGCAAGGAAAAAAGGAGAAATGCTTAGACAGATGTGCAGGGAGGGATGGATGGATGAATGGATAGACATAGAGGGCTAAAGGTAGGGATACCTGTTAAGTGCTGCAGATTGAACATGTTTAATTGGGTGAATGGAAACGCACTAATTGACTCTGAGTGAGGCATAGATCATATTAGTGCGGTTTAGTTCAGAGGTTGAACATTTTCTAATGAGGACTTTTAGTTACATTATTACATTACAGCCTATTATTGTTTTACTCATTGATATTATGACTGCAGTGGGATTTTCAAACCTTCACTTGATGAATGAAATCCATGTCATGCAGATTTTCCCACCATTCCCCACTGTACATCCTCGTTGTTGCTACTTCAAGGTTGCATCTTTGATATAGTTTATTTCCAAATTACTGAATTATAGCTAACCGCATCCTAGTTTTTGTTTTGGGTGAAGGCTAAGGTCCAGGCTGGTTACACTGATGAGCCAAACAAGTGTTTTACAGTCAAATGCTGAAGCAAAAGGCTAGGGGGAAATGCAATGAATCTCCTGTTCAAGTGCTCTTTAAACAATGATCAGAAATGTGAATTAATTGCATGAAGTCAATCCTTAATAATCATAACATTACAAAAAGACATTTTACTGCAGAACCCACAGCCATGTATTAGTTTGCTTCTGTTTGTTTTATGCATGAGACCTTTTTGAGGAACACATCAGAACTGATTTTTATTTGATGTTTTGCTTGAACCACAAGCTTGGCTTCAGGGTTATTCTGTTTTTCTATAAAAGCACCTTCCTACTCTCCATTGGGTATTTGACTCACATTATGACATCACCTTTTGCTTGACCTGCACAGGCCGTGGCATCATGCCGAGGTTATGCTGTCACTCTCCCTGACCTCAATGCAACAAGCTAATATGATCACACACTAGCCCTCCCCCACTTTCAACTGATGTATAGAACTGTAGAAATAGAGCACAAGCCTGACGATGACTAAATGTGAGCACAGTAATGACAACACAAACAGAGACAGTACAACACAATCCCATCTTCACAGGTGATACACTGTGATGCTTCTATCATCAGTGTAATGAAGCAAGATAAATGCATACCTTTTTTTGTTAATATATACTTTAATTAGTATTTGAGGGATGGTTTTCTCACTCAATGACAGTTTTGTGTTCAGTTGGAGGAGGTTTGCTGACAACAGATGTGGAAACAAATAACAAATTGGTCTCTCTGACTATTTAGGGTTAGGGTTAGGGAGGCATGATTCAGAGGAAGATGAGCAAAGCTAAACAAAGTCAAGTCAAATCAGTTTTATGTTTATATACTGGTGCAGCAAATAAATAATTTGACTTAAGGGTTTTGCAATATATACAAAATAATCTGATTCTCTATGAATACATGGTACTATATACCATCTAATATTGCTGTTGCTAAGAAAAACATATAGGATTGAGGAAAACAGATTTTATTCCTCATAAAAGTAAAAAATAAATTTATTTCTGAATATTTTATTTAAACAAGGCTTTCTTTTTTACATTTCTTTAGATGTTTCTGTATATATCACAGTGTGATTCTTTAATCAACTGCAAGGACATGGGCTGCAAACATAGGAAATAACATTTATTTTACGTGTGTAGCATTCCCCACTAATTACAGTATGTTTATACTGCAGTTTAACTCCTTTGTTTTAACATTCCAGATGCAGTGTTTCAGTTTTCATTTGATAGAAACCGTTAAATATCAAGGGATATGTACAAGAAAAAGTTTTTTTTTTAGTCTCTGTACTGAAGGTAGAAGAACTATGGTAATGATAATACACATTTCAGAAATTATATTTTTTGTAACATACTTAATGTAAGCAAATTTTTGCCCTAAAAATTTGGTAAAAAGTGACAAAAAAGTGGTAGCTTGTCATACAATTAGTTTTCTTTTAAACTTTCAAACTTAGGTGCATCTGTGTTTTGCCGACAAGAAACTTTGTTTTCATTATCAAATGTCTCTGAAGTAAATATGAGGAGTTTAAGCTTTTGCTCCCAGTTTTCTTTGTAGTAAAGGATCTACAGAATAGGACCAGTTTGATGCTGTTTCTCAGAATCCAGAAAGCATCTATGTTGTTGTGTAAACAAGAGCAGTGTAGTGTTTGCTGTTGTCATTGCCGCACATTGTTATACTTTACATTCTTTCTGGGAAAAACATTCAGAATGTAGACCTTCAGCATAGCCAGAAGAGAAACCTCTAGAAATTATGCTTTTCTTTCTTACAGAAAAGGAAAAATGTTGCTTTATTATATTACAGGGGTTGAAAATGAAAACAGTTAACAAAATACATGTTGAGCAGTTTTTACAGTATTAAATATAATGATGTTCAGCACCAGTGAAGACTACACAGAGTTTTACGAAAACAAGCAAGTTAAAGAATAACAATTAAACAGTTGCCTTTAAATGTTATTTATTGTAATTTAAGATTTTATGTGAGTTTTATGTCATCTTTTTCTTGTTTGTCAAAAGGTCAAATGGTTTTATTTCCAAACAAAAGTTGATACTCCAGCATCTGTGCAAGAAAATCAAAAAATCAAAATATTTAGATAAAGAATAAAAGAAAGAAAGCTATCCAAAATCTAACTGCAAGACAATAGGAAATAAAAAAGATAAAAACAACAATAATAATGGGGTTATATCCATGAATAAATGAATTATGTGTTTTTATGTGTTTATGATCCCTTTGATACCGCTTGTTACATGTGCTTTCCATTGATCCAACTTAAATAGAAAGTTACTGCATGTTCTCAGTTTTGCTGTCTAGGTCAATTGTTTTCAGGTCATTTGTTGACACAAACACTCATCTTTGTGTCCATATGGGATGGCCATTCTTCATCAGGTTTAATTTAAAAAACAGCTCACAAGATAGTAAATGAATGAATTAGAGCAGCAGAGCTGTGCGTGACCCTGAGCTTGTTCAGCATAGAACACGTGCACATGGAGAAAATGCCTTGAAGGGTACACTAAAAATCATAACCAAACACTCATCTTCATTTATTATTAACCACATCCCTAATATGTAACAAATAAATGAATATCCTTTATTTACTTTGCTCACCTTTTTTCGAAAACTAAATTAAAATACAGGTAAAATTACAAAGTTATTTCAAAGGCCAACTTACCAGGAAATATTGTCACATTTGTGGACATATTGATCAAGAGCCCCTAGGCTCTAGCTTTGTCACTACCTGCAGGTTCAGGTGCAGTAGTAGAGCAAGGTCACTGACAACAAGAATTTTGACATGCAGGAGAATTCATAGCCATGGTGTACAGGCAGATGCAGGGTGAGTGGGAATTTCTAGGAAAATTGAAATTGGCAACTGCAGGGATAACAGCAGGGGCAGCATGTGATACAACCTTTCAATGACAACCTTTTAGCATGTACTGTATGAGGGACATGACAAAGGATCTATCAACCTGTTCCATTTTGAGTGGATAAGAAAATCCCACAATTAGAACTACCCAAATTAGAATTAATTCATATTAATTTTGTCATATAATATTGTAACAGGCATGGTTATCATCAAGGATAGAATCTGACTTCTGTTTCCTTTTTTATTACAACTAATGTGGCTAATCAGTCAAAAAGTAGCTCTAAAGTATTGAATGCATATGTTCAATTCAGCCATGAGAACTTTTAAATCAAATGCACGAAAAAGGAAGAATGACATTTCACAAAAGAGTAGAGGTGAGTACAAAGTCAGTGTTTTGAAGTCTAGAGCTTGTAACAGTATGAAAAGAAACATTTTACTATACAATTCCCATTTCTGAAAATAGCATCTTAACAGCACACTAAGTACAGTGGTTGGTGTACTTTACTTTTTTTTTCCACTGCAAGCTCTTTTTTAATATTACCCACCAGAAAATGAGAACTCTAAAATAGGTTGCCAAAAACAAAAGTAATACTTATGATTCTTTTCAGGCAGAAATTTTTTATTTGGATTGTTAAACTGAGTACTCAAATCCAGAGCTTCAAAAAACAAGTGCACGTCTCCTCCATAGTTTTTTAACATATCAATAAAAGTGCAGAAAGTAGGCTACTGATTTTTCTTAGAGTGAAAGCTGCATATATGTACAGCTTCTCTGTGTGGCACACAAGATAAATCATCAGTAAGATATTTATGGTATAAAGCAGTTGATTTCATGTGTGTATCATAAAGACGTTTAAATCTAGCTGTGTCTTTGGATTGATAGATTTTTGTAATCTGAAGTGCTACTTGAAGCAAGGCATCATAGTTGTAGCAGATGCTGCTTTGTGGCTACTTTTGCTGTGTTGGCTAAATACCACGCACCTAAATGAGCTACTGTGAAAGCAGAGAAAACAGACACTGAACAAGGAGGAATATATCTCCTCAAGAAATTAAGGCATATGATGAAGGCTCAAAGCAAACGATAAGTGCGACAAATAACTGTAAACTCCTAAAATCATGTACATTTGCATTATTTATGCTAATGTTTTGGACGATGTGTGCACTGTAAAGCAATGCACACTGCACACTTGCCTCTGTAGTGCACACTTTCGTGGATAAGGGTTGATCTAAACTGGGCACTGATGTTTAGCACCTACTGGTAGTGATGGACCAGCATTTGATCGTGTCAAAAGCAGCCCTCAAATAAATGTCTGGGAAAAATAACATGAATCATTTGTAGCACGTATAATGTATTTATTTCTGCCAACCTGGCTAAAAACTGCCAACATTCATTGTCCTAACTGTACTACATTGTAGATACAGTATTTGTCCCATGGCTTACTCTACATTGGCAATATCGCATCCATTTAGTGCAAGTAGTGTACATTGTTCTACACTAGATTTTTGACCATTTTTAGTGCAGCATCCTGGTACTTTTTGCTTAAATGTGTGTGTGAATACACTGTGCACATAAATGCAGTGTTTAATAGTGCGCTAGTGCACTGATTGAGACACACCTGGTGTGGTTGGCTAACGATTCAACGGTTTATATTTTTCAATAAACGAAAGGAAAAATTTCTCAGTTATGATACACTTTGGTCTGTGGGTTCTCATAAAGAAGTGGTTTTGGCACACTGTCATGACTGTGGTCATAAGATGCTTTTAAAAAGTCTTAGCATTTAAGCTAGGCCTTGACTTTGTGTCTCTCCACAAGTTTAAGCAAATGTTTCATTCAGATTTGGTTTCAAATTATTTATTTCATTGAGTAAATACAAAAATTAAAAAAAGGAAAACAAATAACATTTTGTGTTTTTTCACTTAGTATCTGCTCTGTCAGCCAGACAAAGCATGCAGCATTTAAAAAAAATAATACTGTTGTAGAATTTGTTTGGAATATTAATATTCTACCTTTCCCCTTTGAGATGGATGTGTAGTGAAAACCTTGTGCAGTCATGGCCGTTCCTTCCTGTTCATGTATAAATACCTAACCGATGTTGTCTTTTCCTTTTTCCTCCTTTTTTCCTCTTCTTGTGTGTATGTTTGCTTACCTGTTCACTGTCTTTGTGCTTGTTCTTGGTGTTGTATGTTTGCGTGTGTGTGAATGAAAATGCATATACCTGTCCATATCTGTCGCAGGGATGACATGCCAAGCACGGAGTTCATACCTGGATACCGAGGTTTTATGGGGCTACCGCTTCACACCAGTTTTATCCCTGGAGAAGGGCTTTTATGAGGTAGACTACAACAACTTCCATGATGTCTACCAGACCAACACCCCCACCTGCAGCGCCAAAGAGCAAGCGGCTAAGCTTCGGGATGAGCCACTTTTGCCTCAGCTGCCGCTCCTTAGCCCTGATCCCAAAACCCAGACTTTTGACCCCTTAAACCGTCTGTCCAAACAGGATCCACTAAGCCAGGACGATGATACAGAGGACAGGGATTCAGGGGGTGACAGGGGAGAGACCAATGGCTCAGCTGCTGCTTTAGAGGAGCTACCCCTTGCTGATGGACTGCCCGACTGAAGGGCCACATTAGTTAAAAAAAGAAAGAAAGAAAGAAGAAGAAGAATTGAACTATACAATGCTTCATTTAATCAATGGCCTGCTTGTTCCTTTGCAGTTATTGGAGACAAAAGACATATTTCTCCAGTCTTGACTCATGCAATACTCCTCTGTTAGAGTGTCAATCTATAGTATAGATTGGTTGCGTAGACGAGTACACATACAGAGACACACATTTACAATATAAACATGTAAACAAATATATTTACTCTTCAAGGCTGGTGGTTCAGTGTGTTCCTTTATAATTGTTACAACCTTATATATGTCATCGGCTCAAGTTGCACTACATAACAGCCTGGTCTCCATGGAAAATTTGCGACACAGAAAACTTAACTGGGATGCGACAACATGTGATGCAGCAGTCATTGAGCACTAAGTAACGAGATGCAAGTAAGTCTTTCTGTCAGGATATTTTTGTGTCCTATAGCACTAAAACAATTCATTTAAGTTCAAAGTAAGTTTTTGTAACTATCAAATTTTACTATGAGACTGGGTTGTATTGTATGCAAACTTGGTTTTGCACTGGTAGCCACAGTATGACAGAACACAGTGAGGAGCTACAGATGCTCCAATGATCTCATTGTGGTCTGTCCATTCAGTTCCATAAAATAATTTAGCATAAATGGGCCTTTATTCTTATTTTCCCAATATAAATCAGACTCTTTTATCTTTTTTTCTCCCCCGGTCACAGATACCTATCCTGCCACGGCTAAATGCAGCCCTCCTCCACCTCCCTTCCACCCCCCACTCCCAATATAGGAATCTACAATCCCAATATAGTCAACTGTCTCATAACTCAGCTTAGATGTCCGACAGAAGCTTTTTCAAAGTCGAGCCTTGTTATTATTCATTTTATTAAAATGTGGAAGACTTTATGTTTCTGTTATTCGGTTATTAACTATGTAAAGAAAAAACACTGTCACCTACAAAGAAGCTAAGATTTCTAGTTTACAAAAGCAGAGCACGGGAACTTTTAGTGTCCACTGGCAACGATAATCCAGTTTAGTTTTCTTTCTTCACACCTTAATTTGTCCTCGTACTGTCGAATAAAAAGTTATTATGTCTGCCTGATTATGACACTGGGAGCCTTGACCCAAAAGATGCCAGGTAGTACCTCATTTTATTCACATTTTCAGGGTTTTAAACTGACAAACATATGCTGATAAAAGCTGTATATGCTACTGACTTTGCTCTTTTAAAAAATACTTGGCTGGTTAAAGATTTTATTCTGCTTCTTCTTGCTGCAACATCTGAAACATTAAATACAAGCCCCTGAAAATGAAGCACAATTCCACATGAGGGGAATCCGCATTGACGTAACCACCCACTGAGCTACTGCTTGCTTGCTAATGCGTGTCAGTTCCAGTTAGAGGTGACATTCAAACAACTATAAGTTTCAAATATGAAATATTTATGCTCAACTTTAAGAAACTATACATTACAAGGCACTAGAAGGCATCATACACACACAAACATATATATACAGTATGTAAGGATTAAACAACAAGGAGCCTTGCATTACAGTTTTAATGCACAATGCGGAGTCTAGAACATCACGACGCACAGCACATGTTTAATCCTTACATATATACACACACATGATTTGTTTCACTTACAATATATCAATTAAATGGCTGCATTGCCATAATAAAAGCATTTTTTTTGCATCTTGATGCATCTGTTTTCCTTTAGTTCTACTTTACTACAACTTTCTAAGCAGAAAAATATGACAAGGTATCACATAATTTTCATTAGAAACAATAAAAAAGAAAACTTCTTCATTAACTGGTGATTACAAGGCGACTTTCGTTTCCACCCCATCAGAGCAGTCCCTGATGCATCAAATCCTGGCAGTAGCGGGTTGACCATATTTGTAACATGACTTTTACCTCCCTTTCCCACATCTTACCGTGAGCCATTTCTCCTGGCCAGAGCTGCATTTGGTTGTGTTCATCATGCATTCCAGTTGTCTTCATAGCTCATTTTCAAAAGGAAACTTTGCCGGAAATGACAAAGTGACCTTGTTTTCTGAAATGAAAACTCATACTTTTCAGAGGACCCCAAGTTTCCGCATTTATAGATGGCTGTGTCCAGCACCACCTGCAGTCCATTGTTCTCTTTATTAAATTTCTTTATAATAAATTTTGTATCCTCTAATTTCCTATTATTGGCAGTGGTGGTGGTGGTGGTTAAGATGGGGTTGTTTGTGAAATGTGTGTGGTTTATTTATCACATTAATAGTGCACATTTACAATTGTTTTGTGATATGCTAGTTTTATACGGCATAATGTGGATGCTTACAAATTGGTTATTCTGGAGACATCTATTTTTTCCTGAATTGGTGCAGCAGGAACACAAACCGCTTCTCAGGTGCGTGGAATTACAAGACAACTGGAATGTACCATCACCCACAATGCCTTGTGGTGAACCCACTATGTCCCTTGCACAGTAGTCCGCTTCCTATATTTGGTGAACTTGAAGCTAACGCAGATCAATGTCTGTTGTCAGATCAGGGTCGCTCCTTTGATCCACATCAGACATTGATCCATGCCTCCTCAAACAAACCCAACTTTCCAAGCAAATGAAGCCACATATAGCTGCTGATTTACTTCCACACTCCTGTTTTTAATGCAGAGGGTGATGGTTGGATTTCAGCCTCTACCATCGTGTTTGTTATGTGCCCACCACAGACCGTCTCGGTGCTGTATTTCCACATTTTTGAGTTGTACCTTTGGCATCCCTCAAGATTGTGTTATTAAATAACAGTTAAAGAATCATTTTTTTCAACATTTGCACATCAAATCAGAATCATACACCTATTTGTATATGTAATTTTCAACAAGCGAGATGCAAAAATTAAATACTCTATGCTTCCTTTCAGATTTATTTTCCTTTTTGTTATGAATATTTTAAAAGAATTCAACTTTGGTACGTCTGAGTTGTAGAAAGCAAGGTGCACTGCTAAAAGAACAAGTAATCTGTCTTCTCTCGTGAGTTTTATATCTGGGCAATTCATAGCTTGCCTCTATTATCTCCTCTGATTACCAATTTTAGCTCTGGACTTTGGTCTGGATCAACACTCCTGTGTTTTCACTTTTTATACATTATGGCCATTTGCTGCTGATTAAAAGTTGACACATCCCCTATGAGGGTTATTAACTATAATGTATCTATTTCTATTTTTTCTTAAAAACACAGAAAGCTTGCATGCATGGATCAACCCGAATTCCCCCCTCTTTGTCAAGTAAGTTTATTACTTTAAGAAATACAGGGTATTTTTTAGGCATGCGAGTTATGGGATTTCTAAAATGAATAATAAGAACATGTATAAATATCAATTTAACATTTTATAGAAGAAAAATAGATTACTGATATTTAAATATCCCTGTCACAATTCAATGTTTTTGTTTTGTCTTCTTTTTTTTTAAAGATAAATGTCCATTTTTAGTGTGACATTTTATTTTACCTCTATGTGTACCCTTTGCTAAACAGTACATTTAATGTTAGGGTCAGAGCATCTTTGATTCTTGGAATGTCATCTGTTTTCTGTGTGTTCTCATGGGAATAAAATAATATGGCCGAAAGAACAACATGTTCGTTTTACATAATGTTCACATGCATAAACAACTGTAAGAGAGCGCATGAATGTGATGTCATTTGGTGCAACTTTATTCAGAGTGAGAATCTGCACGCTAGAGTTAAAATGGCTGATTTAACCGAATGTAGCGTTGGGTAAAACAACCGTGTCTCACACACATGCTGAAAAACTGGATTAGTTGTGCATCGCATCATCATGGAAAGAAAACTTGAAGTATCTCACTACCATCTGTACAGAGCAACCTTGTTTTGCTCGGGGCAAAACTTTCTTCTTGCATGCAAGTGAAAGATAACTAAGAGGTTTGTAACCACAATCTCCCTTTATATGTCTGGATTTGAATTAATTAATTAAAATTGTACAGCAGTTTTGCAGCGATAAACATGGCTGTGGTTACTTGAGTTTGCAGGAATAAACACATGCTCCCACCCACACATCCATGAATATATTGCTGCTTTTTTTGTTTCTGAAAATGATAAAAAGGCTAAATTCAATTTATACACATTACAATTTAACTTCCTTTACTCCATGCAATTTGTCTCTTTGTCTTTTGTACACTGTCTATGTTCTTTTTTAACCTTGAGGGCACAGACTAATTTCAGTGTTATCAACAAATAGACAAGTACCTATTAGGACGACTTTCATCTGAAATATTTGTGATCAATCTCACCAGAAATGCTCAAATATAAACGCTTTTCTGGGCAAACTGAACATACTGTAGTATCCTTTTAACAATGAGTCAGTGACTTACATAACTTAACCACTTCTAAAAATCATTATCTGCAAGGGTACTAAATTTGATACATGAAAAAAAAATAAGGACGAAGCAGAACATGTGATATATCCTCTTTGGTCACAGTAAATCTATTAATTTAAGCAGAATATTCCAAGCTTGGAGACCTTAAATAAAAATGGTGCTGATTATCTTTATGTAACATAAAAGAACAGATCCACTGTTAAAAAAAACCACCCATAGAATTAAGAGATTTAAAAAACACTGCAGAAATCAGGGGATAATCATGCAGAATTGATCCAGTGACTCCAGCGTGCAAAAAGTGAGATAAACTAAACATGATCTCACATGCAGTGGCACAGGGAGGAGGAGAGATTCACTGGATCACAGCGATGTGCTGTCATGGCTATTCTTGTCCGAGCTATTAAATTTGGGAGCTGAATCGTCAGCAAGATGACAGTCCCTGATTCAGATCTGAATAATATACGATGATGAATTTAATGCATTTACTGAATTATACAGTGAAATAGGTACATGCAGGTGCATGTGGGTGTGCATGGCTGTGTGAGAGGGGGAGATAAATTGAAGGGAATAGTCTATCACTCATCACGCCCTCTGGCTTAAAGCACAATGTCCACATGGAACATAGGAAAACAAAAAATCACCCATGCTTTTTCACTCTTTACAAAGAGAATAACAAAAGACAACCATGAAATCCACACAAACTGTAAAACCATTGAATGACATGACACTAACACAGTGAAGTGCTATTTTTTATTTTTTATGTTTTGCAATGGCTAGCTAATATACTTCCATTTCTGCTAAATAATGCATGCTCATGAGGAACAAGGAAGCACTTTGTTCATTAACTATTACAGAACAAGAAAATTATAGCCAGAGAAAACATGCAAGAAGAAAAGGTTTAGATGTTGTACAATTCTTACATATTCATCTTTGGTTCTCTTGTTTTGCACCAGCAAACATGCTGATTCTGATACAGTTATGCAGAGGAAACATGTAAAATGACAAACTGGTCAACCGCTTTAAATGAAGTATCGCATTTTCCCATGTACTTGTGTACAAAGTTTTTGTTTCAGCATCCATCCAAAGAGTCAAAGTACAACTCCTAAAACCCCTTTGACCTCTTTTTAGTGAATGTGTCTCCCTGCTGCAATTATATCTAAAGTATTCAAATCTGCTCCTACATGGTGCTGTAACACCTCCCCCTGTTTCTGCTCCTACTGCCAAGAGTCAGCTATATGTATCATTTACTTTATCAATCTATTATACTTATTTTGAAACCTTCCACTTTCACCTCAGCTCATTCACATGTAATGTGCTTGTCGCCTTAAGCCAGTTTTGTCCATACATTTTCACATGAAGCTGTGGACAAGATATTGTGGGTGCCCTGGAAATCATTCTGTGCAGCACTTGTCAGAACAAAAGAGGTGAGCAGCCCCCAGAAGCCAACAGTTAACATGTTACAAAACCTTATGTAATACGGATTCACACCAAGCAAATGGACCGATCAAATGCCGAGAAGTGACGTGCTGCATTTCAGTTTGCTGTTTATTCATGAGAAAAACGTGTTGTGAGCTAGTCCGTTGAATAGCGTGAAATAGCTGAGAGAAGCAAATACGATAAATGCATTCAGATGCTGATGTAGATGCATATTGTAGCTACTCATCTGCCCACAGAGCAGAAACATGACATGTTTCTATGAGTCCCTCTGTTAAGCACAGAAGCATGCATATCCCATGGACATTAAAGTGTCAACACAGATATTCCTAGGTCTGTGCTTAAAGAATGGAAAGAAACATTTTGTAGCATTGTAAGGCAAATCTATTGTGTTGTATGTATGAGGGCTTTATGATTGGAGCAGGCAGACATGGAGAGACTATGTTACGCCTGCTCCGAGCCAGTAGACACAAGTCTGCCCTTTGATGTTTTTGGATGATGGAAGCCTTTGATGGGAATTTCTATGGCTGTAGAGTGGCTTCAATTTGAGCTGGCCAGGCTTCACCTGCTGAGAACTGGGTCATTTCTGAGGTTGAATCAGGAGAAATGAATATGAGAATAAATAGGAAGCATGAGCTAGCAGCCAGCTGATCCAATGGATTAATATATGTTATGTTCTGTTCTGTGGTTCAGGCAAAGCCTAGAGTCCAAATACAACAACAGTTTTAGATTGTAATTTTTTTATTAAATTATGATTTTTTTTACAGTCAAATGAACAAATGACAGATAAAGTAGAGTACTTATTTGGAAACTGTATCTGTGCCATGCGGGGGGGAAAAATCAAAAAAGGAAAAAGAATGCCCTGAATATATGACGGTCTGCGCTGTTCAGCCCTCCAAGTTAGTGTTCCCGTGGGTGCTGGAAGGACCACCACAGCTATAGACTATACCTCCATTTTGCTCACAAATTCATGGGTTTTAGGTGCAGCAGCAGCAGCAGCAACAGCAGTGCTGTTGTAGCAATCTTAAAATGCCACAAGCTAGCCAGCTACTGGTTTTATCTTTAAAAACATGCAGCGCACAGGAAACCATCTGCAAGTCATCTAGCTCAATGAAGAATACTGTGCAGTCTGCTCCTGATGCTTTAGGAGTCTCCCAGGTAAAAAGTTCACCAAATGATGGCATTTAAATCATTCACTTTGCTTCACTTCAGAAACTTGAGTACCTGCCCTTTGAGCCAATTCTGTCACTTGAGGCCTCACTTAAAACTATGCAAACCAGCAGTGAAAATGGGGTTGGATTAATTAACAATGACCTTTTAGCATCATAGTCTGCCATAACTCACACATGAATACTGCAGTGAAACATGAGCTGAATTTAGAGCCTCTGCATGAGTTACAGAGAAGAGTTTGTAATCGTCAACCTATTTACAAGCTTCCTGACTCACCCTGGTACACCTCAAAACAGCGCTGCAGATACAGGATGCTGTGACACGTGCATATTTGAGGGATCATTTTTAGCTTTTTTTCCCCCCACTGCTCTTTGTTTGGTATATTTCTTTGTAGCGACTACAGGTGTGAGATAGCATAAAGATGAAAAGCATCCATGTCACATCAAGACATATTTCTTTTATTACCTGTCTCACAAACGTACCAAGGCTTTCAGCTGAGATACTAGTAAGATATTTTAAGGACGTCTCCATTTCTAACAGAATTCCTCAGTCAGTTGTGACTTGAAAACTATTTTCTAACATCAGAATATTTCAATAGTAAGGGTAGGGGAATGTAGGGTGGCACCATTGGGTGATTTAAAACTTGTGGTGGATTTAAGCCCCTTTGAGGAGCGTTTAATGTGTAGGAGAAAGAAAGAGAAGTCTGTTCGATATTCTACGTCAATATTGGAGATAAATCGATAGGTTTCAAGCTTTGGCTCACAGCTTTTGTCTGGGAGCTGTTTTCAAGAAGCCCTTCGCTCAAAGAGAATGTAAATCCTACGCAGGACCTTTTCTGCAATCTGTAGTAGGCTGTTTACAGACAACCTTTCATGTATTGTATTTCTACTAATAAGAAATACAACACAGTAAGGACATATTGTACCATCAATGCCGGAAGTCAGTTTAACGGTTTATTGATGTAGAAAGCAGCAATATCTTGCTCAAGCCAGTGCAGCTGCCTTCTTTTTCAGAAGGCCATACAAATTGAATCATGGTAAGGACATTTCATTATCTCTGAAGTGAGAGTGGTGTATAATGTTGCGGCAAAACAAACTGTGGCTTTTATCTGAAAAAACCATCAAATTATGAGAGAGACAGTGAAAAAAGCTCCATCTGCAATTAATAGCCATGGCATTGTGTGTAAATTAAAGCTGCAGTTTATGGCACTAAACAGTGTTAGAGTGCAAACTGCGCAATTTACCAATGCGCCTGAAAAAGGCAACTGCAGGAAAACAAATGACCTCATGCAGGGATGAGCTGGTAATCTCTATATATATCTGTTCATTTCTCTCCCTCTTCCTTTGTCTTTCTATCCATCTCTCTAGCTTATTGAATTGGTAACTCTCATGACTCCTCTACCTCCTACGCACCAAACAATACTAGTACAGGAAAGAGCACTGTCCCACTCCTACCTGAATGTGGATTGCTGATCAGTTTCAAGGAAAATTCATCATCAAAGCGCACAAACAAGTGTGAACGAAATGCAAAATGAGCTTTGTTTAAAAAGACTTTGGATATGAGCAAGGCATCTCCATGCAGTAATAAACCAGGGTAGTCTCTGGAGAACTAGGTACCTGTTTAATGTGTCTGAAAACCACATTTATTATATGCACATTCTTCAGCAAAATCCACCACCTCACTGGTCCTGCTGGAGGTTTTTCCTTCCCATTAAAATGAGTTTTTCCTTTACAGTGTCCCCCCTTACATGCTCAGGATGGGAGATTCGATCAAAGCCCAGATTTGATTAAATCTCCTAGCTTTCCTAAGGTAGACTGTTTTGAATTGGCTAGTTTGAATACTGACTGATGAGAATGGATTGGTTTAAATTGATTGTAAAGCCCCCTGAGATGACACTGTTGTGAAGTGCACAATACAAATCAATTATAATTGAACTGAACTGAATTGAATTGAACAGAACTAAGATATTCATTTCAAAAGCTCAGCAAATGGATTGGTAAGCATCAAATGAGAATTATCTGAGTTGAAATGACAGCCACAGTACAATGACAGAGTGATATCAAATCTAAAAGAAAGGAAAAAGTTTCAGCTAGGAGTCCAGCTGGGGTGTCAAATGTGGAAAAACAGATGTTTGAGAGTGAATGGCCACTTTACCTACCACATAATAAACACCCGCTAATGTTGCATGACATGAAAAGTGGAGGCTGAAGGCATTATTTTACTTCTGCTGTCACTGGCATTTTGGTTGATTTTAGACAAAAAAAATCCACTTGGTTATTTTTTTGTAAATTAAACATTGATTAAAAGTAGACCCTTTTTTAATGCCCACCCCATTATAGAAATTTCCTCTGACTAGTAGATAGAGACTGGTTTCCTCTTCAAGACATGGCCTCATAGTGTATAGGCCTGAAGGAAACCTCAAACTGAAAGGCATTACTTGGCGGATGGTCAAAAAAATAAATCAACTTTTTATTAAAAATAAATCTGTTTGTGTTTACGTTCTTTAAGAAATTTTCACACAACTGTGTGCTAACAACTGTTGTGTAATTGCTACTCTTTGCAATAGGTTTTCAGAAAAATAGCTGCTAATTTCAATTTCTAACTGAGCTCCAAAATAATCAGTTGGATTTTATTCAAAATACAGAAGTTAACCACATTACAAAGTGAATTGCAAGCTGATTAAAGCCACCTTAAGATGTATGTCTGGTTATGACTCACAACCCCAAATCACAAGCAGTATCTTGTAACTTTACTCAGTAAACTCAGCCTATTTGGGATGTTTGGGTTTAGAGATATACATCAAATATTCATAGGGTTGACTAAACTATGCTGTACTGAGTTTTTCTGAACTGAAACATTTTTATCCTGGGCTACTTGTCTCCTTTGGGTCCTGGCATTAGCATGCATCTGTGAACTCCTTTGTGCTATAACTCTTCATGCATAAGTCAGCCATCCTTTGTGAGTCATAATCACAGCGAACGTAGACCAAATGGCACACAGACCGCTCCAAATGCCTTCCTAGAGTGCCACTCAGAGCCCGCCTCTCTAGGAAAAGCTCCCGATGTATTATTTCTTTCAATAAGACGAAGCCAACTAGTCTCGAAAAATCTTGAAATCCTGCAAGCTTTATGTATCTTCAGCACGTGTGGCTTCCTTGTCACTGAATGTCCTCCCTCCAGCTAGTTCTGCCTGTGACCTTTTAACAGATTCCCCTGGCAGCACTGAGGCCTGCAGTCATTTCCAGGGTGCTCTGTCATAGGCATCGTTGTAAATGTTTCCTAAAGGGTCGTAAACTGTATGTCAACCAGGCAGCTGATGATTGTTCTACAAGTTGTACATGTTGTTGTCATGATGAAGTATTTAAAGGGTGAATAATCAGCAGTATCCAACACCCCCCTCTCAGACAAACAAGCACACTCATGTTGCTGTGATTTGTTTGTTTGCCCTTCAGCATTGGATTAGGACTATATTTAGACAAACAGAGTATGCTAATGAGCACCTAGCTTCTGGAAGGCATTTCTGACAGCCTCCAACGCATGCCCTGCCAAGTCCATAATCTTTACCCCAAATCCCTGGTTTGTTTGTTTGTTGTTGTTGTTTTTTACTTGTATTTTCTTCTTCAGTCAGCTGTGTTATGAAGCTATCAAGAAAAATAAATTATTTGCTCAAATGGGCATGTAGGCCTGCTTGCAGAGTCCTTGCAAATATTACTTGTTAAATCGTTTCTGAAACTGATCATTTTTATTATAATTAAAATAAATAACCCCTGACCCCAACCCCATATCCTGGAGAAATCATGCCCCTTGCATACCTAACCTTCTTCGGGTTGAAATATAAGGAATATGCACCAGCTCCACCCTGTCACCCTGAGTGTCCTGCTGAATCATGTTTTAACTCGGGTAGCTTTTTTTTTTTTTTTTTTGCTAATTCCATCATTTGCATCATGCTGTTAAGTCATGTCTCTTTCGTTTAATCCTCTCATGGTGAGAGAAAGTGATGTGTAATGATTCAATAGCAGTGCAGGTTTTACAGTGGAATGTTCTCTTTTTTTTGTTTCATCTAAAAATAATTGACCTGATTTCTGGAGCATTTTTCTATGAGAAAGTTGTCACTTCGCTATGCAATGCAGGCTAGCTAATAAGCATTGCAAATAAAGACAGTGACAAGCACTGGGTCTTGGAACATTACCAACATCATTAAAATATTTAGCTTAAGAGCTGGCTGAGAAAAAATAAAATATGAATTAAGAGCTGCTCATGGTTTTTCACTTTTCCAAATCAGTGGAAGATATTTTCAGCAAGCCTTGCAATGATATAAGATTAGTTTGACAACTGTAATCTGGGAGAAATAAACTTTCAAAAATCCAGAATAAACCAAATGAGAAGAAGTTGGCATCTTTCTTGGTGAATCACTAGTATATCATGACATCCCAAAATTTCTTGATTTGGATTATTAAGCGGTTCAGAAAATGGATGGATGGATGGATGGTTAATCCTTTCTACCCGGGAAGTGTTTCAGACCAGCTATAGACCAATAACATAAATCCAGTTTTAGGTCTTAAAAGAAGAAAGGAAGCAAAAAGGGAGTTTTCTCATTGATTAATTTCATAATGAACTACTTGGTGGTTTAAAGGCTGTGAAAATATAGATGCCTCTGAACACATATAGTGATGCTCCCAGAATTATTGGGTGTTTCCACACTGTGACCCAGACAATACTGATCAGACCTTGGCTTGTGTCCAGATGGCTAGATAGCTACCTTGTATCCAGCAGGCATCTTCTCTCTTGAGCCACAGCCTTCTTGAGACCATCTCTTCTGCTTCAGTGGTATTTCGGTGGCTCTACTCTTCCTCTCCCCCCATCTCGATTCCCAAAGTCTTTAAAGCGCTGGTCAAAAAGCAGGCAGTGAAACCAACCAGCCTGCTCGCTGAGTCTGACCAGTCTCATGTGGAGAGCTTCCTCTCATAGGCTTCTTCCAGGCAGTCTTCCTATGGAATCGTCCGCTCCAGCACAGTTTGTTGGTGGTCTCAGACAGATATACATAATATGACTCTCCCATGCTGCTAGCCAATGGAGTGGAACGTCCACACGGGGCGGCCATCTTACCACAGCCAATTTGCTTACTTTTAACATTGATTTAATCGGGCATGAAGTTCTGAAAAAACCATAACTTGCTAAATTTTCTACCGATTTTCAAGCCATTTGATTTGTCATAAATGCCAAAATAAACCAACAGGGGCAATTGACATAGGGAGAAAGCATTTATGTTAATTCAATGTTTTAATGTTTGAAATAAAACAGAATCAAACGCAAGAAGTTCCGGCAGACAAAATGATCAGAAATGCATGAAAACGTTCCGTTTTATAGAGTTTGAAGTTACATTTTATGACCACCAGATGGCACTGTGGTAATGTGTTCTGAGGGTTTTAAAAGTACGATTCTTCTCACAGAGTAACTTTTCTAAACAATTTGGTCTCCCAAAAGCTCCGTTCGCCCATTACTTCTGATAATGTGATTTATGTCACTATACATATAAAATATATATAAAATATGTATATAAAATCACTTTTCCTCAGATTTGAGTTTGACTGTGATAAGATGGCTACCAGTGATACCGTTCATACCGTTTCTCCACTATGGAGCATGTAGCCTTTGTTTTGTATGTCCATGGTCTCTGACACAAGAACATGTCTGGGGAACTTCAGCTGCCACTGAAGGTCGATCAACAGCTGCAAGTCCTTTTTGAAGGTCAGGATGCCTACAGCTGTATTTCTGGCTGCAAGAGTTGCCTGCTCCCTAGTTCTGACAGAAGCGATGAATCTCTTGGAGGGGCGTGTTTGGGGACCGAAACACCAAGAATGCGTTTGTGGATTAAAACTGGCACTCTTAATGTGAAAGGAATCAGACTTCCTTTCAAAGAATTAGGGCTGAACGATATTAGAAAAAATCTAACTGCAATTTTTCTGACCACTATTGCAATTGCGATTTGGTTTACGATGTAATCTTTTCAATTCTAGCTTCTGTTCATTGTTCATACATGAATACATTTTCTTTCTGAGATGGAAGATTATCACAGGACATCTAAATATGAGCTCCTATATTCTAACAAGGACACAAAGTTGGCTTTAACAGCTTCACTTACCAACTACATGATGCAACCTGCAGCCAAAACCCTGAAATTTCCTCTAGAGAAAATTTCTAATTGGTCCTTGTAGTAAAAACGTAACAGTCTGGGGATATTTAGCTTATTTAGATGACAGCTCTTCCCTTTTCTCTACAAGATTTCTGCACCACACACAGCTGGAGTTTCATACTGATGCCACACACACTCCAACCAGCAGAATATGCATATCCAGCAATGTATGGCTTCAACCACCTGAAAATCAGACAAATCCTGTTTTTGTTTTGTGTTTACTTTCCTACAGTCTGAACTTCACTAAGGATTCATACAACTTCATGTCAATCACAGAAAAACATCTATCCTCATTGTTAATGTTCCGGACTGTTAATCATCTTTATAGACCAGCTTTGGTGGAATTTACATATCCAAGGTCTGCTGCCTGACCTGAGAGTTCGGTAAATTAACAAGTTTGCTGACTGGCAGATAATGCCGCTATGCTACATGCTTTTCTATTATTAATGAAAGAGTCAACTCTGAACAGAGGCTCATCATTTTACAACTGGAGGAATTTCTGAGTCATGTTGCGGCTGAAACTGGATCCAATATTCTTTCTTGGCTTTTATCAATGTCTGCACGTTATATGGATCTGAACATTAGGATATTTAGTGCAACTCCACTCATTAAAACTGTTTTTATTCACTTCATCAGAACATCACACAACTGTTTTCTGTCCTGTGTTTTTGGCATTCCATTCATTTATGGAAAATGAGTTCCTAATGAGGATTGAAGACAGGACTGCACAGCTAAGTTTAGCTGTCACATGATGTTTAACGTGTTTAACGCTTTTTGTTAACCTGAGGTCTATTTTCATCTTTCCTCCCATACATGAGTGATGGAGAAAGGAATTTTCAAGATAGCTCCGGTATTTAGCTGGACAGGCAGCTAGCAGCCCAGCTAATGATAAGTACTGGGCAGCTGGCCCTGCATCTAAGTTCGCACCCAAAACGTGCTTTTTTGCAATACTGAAGTGCTTTGATAGTCTCAACGAGTGTCCGACAACTTACTAGAGAGGAGAAATGAACCAAAGCCATTTGCTGAACGAGGAGCACTGCATAGCTACAGCGCTGCAGCAGCAGATGTGTTCATCATGGTGCCTACGTTTTGATGTACTGGTGTATATGTTTTATCCGAGGAATTAATATGAATGAGACGACAGCAGACAGGAGATCAGATAGAGAATATCATGAAAAAAAAGATTGTTCATAATAGGGCTGTCTCGATACCACTTTTTCACTTCCGATACCGATACAGACAGTTGAGTATCGGCTAATGCCTGATACCGATACTTACATTTTGTTATGAGCAAAATATTGGGTCAAACCTCAACTTAAAATCTTAAGGTGTAACTGAAAAAGTCCACAACAGAGGGTGTGAGAAAAATTGACTCATTAATTATCAACCAATGAGTTAATTTTAAAATACATTTAAAGACTTTGTGTAACACACAGCACATTTGACATTTCTGTTGTAAGCATAGACTGTAAAAAGAATGGAAAAACCCTTATGCCACGTGACCCATAGGATACTATTGAGCTGAAGTGATGCACATTTCCTTCCTCTGCCATCTTGGCACCGTCACGAGTCTCGTGACTGGCGGAAAGCCCATAAATGGCCGACGATGAGGCGCAGAGAGTGGGGCTGAGAGCTTGGGGAGGGATGATTGACAACCAATAAACTCCGAGCTATGTGCTAACAAACGCTGTTAGCGGCTAAAAACCGTGGTTGTGCTACGCTAGGCCTCGTTTTCCCGGATATCTGGCACCTGTCAATCAAAAGGACACGCCCACAATTAAATGAGGAACTTTAGGATTAAATAACATCTAAACGGAGGCACTAGAATTTTTTTCACTCCCCCCACAGTTGTCATGAAGGTAAACCTGACATTTTAATCCTAAAATGGTTTTTGGAACCAGGCTGTAAACATGTTTAAATGTGCTGTAAAGTTGCCGTTTTTAAGCCGGAAGTGTATATAAACAAACCTCGTCACCTGACAAGGCAGGTGATGCAGTCGTTGCGGTGCATTGTATCCAATGACGGCTACTGTATTCTTGGAAGGAGAGAGGCGGGGAGGGGGAGGGTAAAGTCGTTATAAATCTGTAGTTTGACCATACATGTCATGTAAATTACACACTGGGGCTTTAAGGGGACGTTCACACTGTAGCTGTTTGGTCCACTGTGAATGAACCACGGTCCACTTCCACAGGCACCAAGTGAACACCAAGCACGCTTTCCTGCGGACCAAAGAAGCAGTCCGCCTGAAAACTGCCTTGGTTAACTTGCAAACTGACTATCTGGGGGACCAGAAAGAAAGTTGTATTCCAAAAACAATTAATCATCAGGAAGAGGAAAGTGACACAGAACTATTCTTTGAATAAGAGGAAAAGCAAAGCCAACGTGTGTTCAGAAAAACACGTTCTGCACACCACAGTAAACCCAAAGACCAGAGTCCTGCACGGGTGAGTTTTATCGACCTGCACCCACCCGAACCGCTGAAAAGATCCCACCTGTTAATATCTCCTATTAAAATCCAGACCTGAAACGACAAACCTAGACCTGCAAACCCAGACCCACATGTTAAATTGCGATTGTGTTGTTTTGTCATTAACTCCTGTCATGTCCACAAAATAATAGAACAAGAGGACTAAAAAAGCCGTAATCCAACAGCATTGAATAGCCTAAATATCTGCCCACACTCGTTAGATTTAATTTACAAAATTTCAACCTACTTTTCTTCTTCTTGCTTTTTCATCAGTGATCAGGATGTTTGGGGAGTATGTGGGCCTATCATCTAGCCAGTGAGCAGTAACATTTGTTCAGTTTGCTTCAGTTTAGCACAATTTGAAGACAAACCAAACCAAAGTTTTGACAACCATAGTAAATCCCTATTCAGTCGGACCGATTTTGCAGACTCATAGTCTGAGTGCTCCATAAAATATCAAAAAAATTATATGTCATCAGAAAGCCTCGAAGGTCATTTCCTGGTGGCACACTGATTAACGTACAAGTAGACTCATCAAATTATGCAGCTTCACATTTTTGAATAATGAAATCTAATCCCACAGTCCATGCACCCTCTCTTTACATCACCTAATCAGGCAAAAAAAGAGGGAAAAAAATCCCCTGATGGCTCTAAGGAGATGATGAATAAGTGCAGTGAAACCTCAATCCACTAATGTGCATATTATGCTTGTTGTCAAGTTGCGATAGGCTTTGAAATCAGCTTTTTGTGATAATATGCTGCCATCTTGATCTCGCCTCAATTTCTAATGAGGCAAGGTGCGATATCAATAAAAGAATGTAGTCCAAAATACGAGAAAATTTCCCTTAAATTGTTACAGTAAGTGAATGATCCTTTTCAGCGTTTACTGACTTTACTGTATATCATTGCTCGGGCCGAACATATCAATTGCATTTAATCTGCATCAACCTGAAAACATTTGAGTTTTTTTCGGGAAAGCTTTTCTAAACATTTGTCTGTGCGACTTTGTCTGATTACGTGTGGCTGCCACATGTCTGTCTGTGCATGCATTTTTGCAGGGACTCAGCTGCACAAGCTTTTTAATTAGAGTTGGATGGCTCCTTGTATTGTGAGTATTTTCAGCTATTTCACAGGCAGAGACCTCCGAAGGGACAAGCTTTTCCAAAATTAGAAACGAAGAATGACTTTTTCAAGATTTATGCATCCATTTATTGATCAAGAAGAAAAGTCGTCAGATATCTTTACGCAGTATGTCGTAACCACAATGTGCGGTTTTGGAATAATGACAAGAAAACAATACCATCACATGTTTTAGCTGTTTGGAAAACACAAGGGCTTGATTTGACAAATGCCTTTTGATGGCTCCTGTTAACATTGCTCTTAATCCACACTTCAAGGGGGCTGTCAGGCTTGATTGAGTTATGAGGAAAATGTCTTGTGACTTGATGGGCTCACGTACAATGTTTTTGACACTCCTTTTAGTTTTTCACTGGACATGAAAAAGTAAAACTCTGGGAAAAAGAAGAATGTTTTGAACTCAAGGGTTTTTTTTTTGTTCAGGTTAGCAGCAAGAGCTTTCTTTATCTCAGTGAAATAGTTGAAGCATAGGATTGTGGTGTAGCTACAGTTAGTATTACAGTATGTCAAAACTATATTCACTGATTTCATACAGACCATGTGTGTTGTGTCAAAAATCTAATTTTTATGGATTCTTCAGCATGTTATTCTCAGTGTTTCATCTCTTAATGGTTGAAAACCATGCTAGCATATAGTACAGTCTAGGTGTTCTTTTTGGAAAACCATCACGGCTTATTTAATATAAATTCTCATTTAGTTTGTTTAAACATTTTTTGTACTGATTACAAGAAGATTCTTTTCAACAGTTCTGTCCAAAAGATTTTGGGACTCTTTTCAATTAAGTTTCATATACTGTAAGTAAGATGTAAAACATTTTCATATACATCGTTCTGTTAGGCACAGAAACATTTGGTTTCAGTGCAGCAAAACCTTTCTACTGAATACAGATCAGTCTTTCACATTCACTTTGAGCAAATTAAGCCCTTTCCTTTGTGCAGAACAGCATTAATTGTGACATATTGGAAAGTTTCTTCCAATGAACTTCAAACATCAGCTCTTTCAATGTTGGATTAAGAAAGCTTCAAGAACCACTGAATGTTAAGACTGGATATATGAACAGATAATGCTGCATTTTTATACCCGTTTAAATATATCATCACCTACGTCAGAGTCCTAAGACCATGATTCAACCACTTCTGTCTCAGAGACGGGTCAATGCATTGTTTCTCCCAAATATAACCCATGTCAAATACAGTAAACAATGCAGTTATAATTCTGTTTTACAAAAGCTCTCATGGTTGTCCATCTAATCCGTAGCAAATTGCAGTTTGGTGACAGTGTTTTCCTTTGCAGTGCTGCCATGCACATTGTTCAACGTTCCCCTGAGAGTGACTTCATTAAGTCAAAGTGAGAGAGATCTTCAGTTGCTTGGAAGTAAAACTGGTTTCTATTGTCGTCCAACAATCTGTCACACCTTCCCTAGGGGTAATTCGTTTGACCACTTTTGGGCAGATTCACAAAAGTATTGGATTTCCTCCTATAATACACCATTTCTCTGACTGGAGTCAGAAAAATGGCTGTCCAACAACTGTCTGTAAGGAGCCCAAACTCTTGAAAGAGAGTTGTGCATCCTCAGAAATGTTCTGTCTGCACCACTAAATAGCCTATAACACCTTTAAAGGTATGACGTCTGTTCTTTATATAAAGCAGGGCATGAAAAGCCTCAGACTCCAACATCTCACTCTCACCTTTAGGTTCAGCGCAAATCCTACAGGTTCACATATTTTTGCCATGCACAAATGATGTTAAGTCATCTAATGTGATTGTTCACTGAGAAAAGGTACAGTATATCTGTTTTTTTTGTTTATTAATCACTCAATTCAATTTTTTAATCATGATTAATTAAATGAGTAAACTTGTGACTAATCATGAGTGGTCACAGTAGTAACTGTGTACCAAATGGCAGTAGTGAGAAGTGTGGTGGATCTTTTACCCCGTTTGCCACTGGCTCAGTGATTTCATTGGTTGTGAGGGTGCAACAGGTAAACGGTGTGACCCAGCGGAGAGAATATTTGCATGTGAATATTTCTTAGAAACAGACAGAGACAAATGTAACAACTATTAGTTGTGGTTGAGTTTTCAGGTAAGGTTTGTGAGATGTATGTGAGATAAGAAAGACTGCAGATTATCCCCATGATGCTTAGATGTAGCTAAAGTAGAAAACGTTTGGTTTGAAGTAAACAGAATATGATGAGACTAACTATCTCCTTGGAGAGTGAAATACATGCAATCTGTTTTTGGATTTTTTTACTGATGTTTGCAGGTCGTACCTTTGTTAACACAGACAACTCTTCTGTAGCTCACAAACTTCTGGAGGAAATGCTTATTTATTATTGATGGCCCAGGTTTGTCTGTAGGTGTACGTGCAGCTCAGAATGAAAAATATGCAGATTGTAATATAATAAGATTTATTTGTAACGTAACTAAAACAATAAGTTTTAAATAACCCTCAAAACATCCAGAAATGAGCTGCCTCAGCATCGGCTCGGATTCCACCCGCACACGGACAGCTCATCAAGATGACAGACACATGCTGCCTCTGAGCTTCTTTTCCTCTGTAAACCTTGTGAGTTTAGAATATGGATGCATTCACTGCCTCTAGCAGTATTGACAACTCTTGTCTTGTTTTTAAATCAAGCCAAACATGAAAGTTGAATAAACTTTTTCAGAGCAGAAAGTAAGTTTTTATTGCTTTTTTAACCTTTAGATGCACACGTGGGCTCAAAAATGACCCCAGGGGTTGTTATTCTTCAAAATCTTTTAAATAAAAAGTTGTAATATATTCATATTCCAGGTATTCCTCATAAAACATGTTTGTGACATAAGGGCCATGATAATTTAAAATCAATGCTCAAGAATAGGTAGGCTAATGATGTATTGTGATTTATAATTTCCTGTGTATTTCAAACATTTTCCTTTCTAATCTTTTTTTTTTAATAATCTAAAGTAACATGGCTGCTAGGAGGCCAGCTGGGATTAGACTACTTTTTCGTTTGCTGACAATATTGTATTTAGGTAGGTTACACCGCATTGTGTTGGCTAACAGTATTGTTAGCTAATATGGAGGGATATGGATAGCTAGTTTTTATATGATTTATAATTTTCTGTGCATTTCAAACATTGTCCTTTAAAACGTTTTTTTAATTTTTATTTATCTAATGTAACATGGCTGCTAGCAGGCAAGCTAGGATCCCTGTGGACCTTGCCCTACAAATGATCCTGGAGGGATGGAATGAAGAGCCCATTGGAGGCATTGACTCTCAAATGTAGAGGACCCAGACTACTGTCCCCCCACTGAAGAAGGCCAGTCAGACACAGAAGAGTCCTCTGATGAGTCCTCTGAAGAAGAAATGGATATTGTCACCAACAGAATGAGCCGCAAGGGTTCTTACTGGGCAGAATTAGCTCCCAGCCAGGCTAAAACACCAAGCCACAATATTCTAAGTAGTAAGCCAGGGCCTGCACCTGGCTTTAATCTCCCCAATAGATGCATGGAAGCTGTTCATGTCTGATAATATAATAGAAGAAGTGCACTTCTGACCTGCACAACCACAGAGGGACGAAGAGTAGCCACAGACAGGGGAAAAGAGTGGAAAAATGTAACATAAAATGAGCTCATGGCCTTCACTGGATTAACCATTCTTGTGGGAAGTGAGAAGAACTGGGATGTACCAGTCCATGTGTGTTTAGGGAGTCCTCCACATAACCCATTGTACAATGCCGTCATTTTCAATGGAGCCTTGGCAATGAAGCAAAAACGCATTGATTTCAATTGGGGTTATTTTTTACCCTACTTGTGGAAGAGTGGGGTAGTGACACAAAAACTGCAATTTCTTAAAATTAATGAAAAATTAATAAAAATGCAAATGGACTCATGTCACAAACACGTTTTATGAGGAATACCTGGAATATGAAAATATTGAAAGTCTTTGTTTTAAAGATTTTGAAGAATAACAACCCAGCTACTACAAAAACGCATTTGATTTTAATTGGGGTCATTTTTGACCCCACTTGTGGAAGAGTGTAGGTATTGGTAAGTTGTGCATCCAAGGGTTAAAAAAAGTCTATAAAATGTAAAGGAAAAGATAGAAGGGCAGGCATTTCTGACTCCATAAAACATGTACTGGTGTGACAATCACAGTTAGTCATGTGGTCCACTGTTCACCGCATGACAGTGTTGTTCACATGCTGTACAATGTGATAATAAATTATTCATATTTACTGTATATCCCCATACATACTGACATTATAAACATGCTACTGCAAGGGTTTTCAGAAGGGAACTCTATTAAAGAAAAGCCTAACCCTCCATGACATTATCATAATATGGGCTGGAGCTCCAGCTCATTCATATTTAAAATCCAGTGATTTCTTTCTTCTTCTTTTTTTTTGACACCATCACCCCCATGACAGAGTCGGTTGGCCAAAGAAAATGACAGTCTATGTCTTTTTTTCTAACACTGCTCCTTTGATTCCTCCTTTAATTAATGGATAAACCAGCCCCAACTGACATAAACCCTTTGATGTAAGACTAAGAGAATGTAATACGTCCCTGCGGGTAAGTTTTTATAAGCCAGTGTTTTGACATAGTCAGCTCGACTGGTTAAAAGGGTTCATTTGGCCATGCGTAACTGCAGAGAGCCCCGATTTCACCCCCCTTCCACTTCATCTTCATTTACAGTTTCATTTCAGCTGTTGACATCAACCCCACAATTAACTTTTCCCTTTGCAGTTTCTAAATTTCCTGCACGCTGTCAATCACCGTCATTCAGATGGCGGCTTATATTGAGCTTAAACAAGAATTTAGCGCTGAAATTATGTGACATTGTTCATTTTTCTCACCAATTCCCTCTAGGTCTGAGTGGCTGCACAAAACTGAACAACTCATTGCAGGTTTACGTAGATTAACAAGTCAGTGAAAAGGATTTTCAGTTGTAGTCTTCATAGGCATGCAAGTCCAATTTTAACAGCATAAAATGAATGTAAATGTATTGAAGTCCAATATCAAGTATTAATTAAAGCCGCAAACGGCATTGGAAGCCCTCGCACCACTGGCGACCCATATAAATCTGAGAGATTTATATGGGTTTATGATGTCATGGCGGCATATCGAAATTCGCCATGGCGCCACGACCACGCCATGCAGTGTAGAACCACAGTTGTCACCAGATATCTTCATCAACTTGTTCTCTGCTCACTCACCCAATTTTGACCTGCTTACAACAAAAGAACTCAGAAATGTGGGGGTCTGAGGAAAAAACGTCACTTCCTGTCGCCAGGGGGCGTGGCTAAATCATAATCAAAATATTGACATGTAGGTGTGTTCGGGATGGGACCACCATCATACACATCCATTTTGGAGCAGATATCTGGTTTTATGTGGAACTTATAGCCATTTCGTTTTTCATGTCGAGACATCAAACTTTGAGGTCCCGCCCACACCACACCGTTAACCGTTAAGTTTCCAAAATGCCTTCTGAACAGTCTGACCAACTTTCGTGGCTGTACGATAAAATCCTAGGACTAGTTCGATCAAATGCGACGTGAGTAAAACGCCAAAATGGCGCCTTTGACCCAAGATGGCCGACTTCCTGTTGGGTTTGGACCATGTCTCCAAGTGGCTTTTTTGTCCGCCCGAGCATGTAGAACATGTGTACCGAGTTTCGGCAAAATCGGTGACTTGCAATGTAGGGGGCTTTTTTGCCCAAACAGTCCCGAACACATTAAATTATGAAATTTTACTGATTCCATTGGGGGGGTACGCAAAATATCGTGAGTTTTTGAGCATGTTCAGGTCCCCAAAAATGCCACCGAGTTTTGAGGAGAATAAGAAGAAGAAGAATAAACACTACAGTTTCTAGGCCTTCGCACCGCCTTCGGTGCTCGGGCCTAATTATTTACTGCAAAAGTAGGGAACATGCTATCTTAAGATAATGGAATTCTCAAACCTCCCCCCTTCAAAAACTTCAAATGAACTTGTATGCTTCTTAATCTGTAATATTTAGTCGAAACCAAGCGTAAAATTGGAATTCATGTTTTCCCTCAGCAGTAATCATTTCTCACAGCCAAGCTTGATTCAGTCTACCTGCAGAAGAATAGAGTTAGAAAATACCTCCCTCATCTTTTCTGACTTGTACACAGTCTCTACATTTTTCGTTCCAGGACTGAGTCTGGGAAGCTTTAAATTGAGAAAATTGTAACTAAAAATACTGTATTCTGTCAGACAAACAGGAAAGATACACATCTTGTACACCAACACAGTTTTTACTTCAGGCAATGCTGCCTTAATGAGCCAGACTGGTGCTGGTACAGAGCCACTATTACAAATAACTATGGATGCTAGGACTGAAAAGGTTTTGCCATATTTCCTAAGGAAAACAAATTTGTGTGTTGCATCCATATTATAGTATTGTAATTCTGGAGCAGTTGCTTTGTGACTTGCATGAAACTGTTTGCAAATGCTTTAGTATTCACTCTACCATGTGGTGCTGGGGAATGACTATTAATACATTTATTAACATTGACATTTCATTTGGATCAACATAACTGGCAGGCATATTCTGATACAAAACCAAACTAGTAAAGTAGTAGAGGAGAGAATACTTCCCAAATTAGAGTGCATCTCCCCATAAGTGGATTGGTCATCCTTTGATCAGAATATCGATTTATTTGTTTTAGATCTTGCCAAACTGTCATAAGATTGTTGTGAAAAAAGTCTTCAATATCTGCTTACTTCTCTTGTGTTTCTTGTGTTACACCAAAAAACCTTACCACAGTTTTGCGAATTCTAAAACAGCACATCATCCTAATGGATATGTTTGGGTTTCATTTGTTGATTTCACTGCAGCTTTTACCTTAATGAAGTTAAATATTTTAATGAAAAGGCTGACAGATCTTAATGTCAATAAGAGCCTGATTGTCTGGATCTGAGATTTTCTTTCTGTCCACCCACAAAGGGTTTGTGTTTATGACACTGTATCACAAAAGCTTACCATAAGCATTGACTGTCCACAGGGTGGGCTTCTTTCACCTTTGCTTTTTTCTCTTTTTATGAATAAAGTTGGTCTTAATGGAAGAAATTTTAAACTAATCAGATTTGCCAATGACTTGGCCTTAGTTGGCCTGTTGCAGAGAACATGGTAAATGGTAAATGGACTGTACTTGTACAGCGCTTTTCTAGTCAAATGACCACCCGAAGCGCTTTGACACTGCATATTTATTCACCCATTCACACACACTCATAGAGCACCTATATTGAAGCATACTTGATGCTACCAATCACATTCATACTAACCTCATATGTCTCAGACTCCTTTGGTGACACCTTAAAACCTCCAAGTATCTCGGGACAATTCTTGATCACCCACTGAGATTTTCTGAAAAGACAGAGCATATTTTCAAGAAATACTCTCAGAGACTTACTCCTCTCAGATGCTTACAATGTCTTGGTGTCTGTCTTCAGATTTTAGAAATAAAGGCTATTTGTAGGCTATGTCTCACATATTCTGAGTGTTTTAACTTTTACTCTCTGTTTGGTTTGGTCATTAATAGGGATGCTCAGATCATACTTTTTGCTACCAATCCCGATACTGATCACCCTTGAGTGCCTATCACCAATACCGGTCACATGGATTGGCTGGATGTATCTGTTTTGGATTTGCAGCCACATGCACGCGTAGTGAAGAGGAAAGCGGGAGCTACTTCGTTCCACACACATCGCTTCTGCAGGCTGCAAAGTATGAAGTAAAGGTGATCGGGTTCCGTGATCGGCAACAAAAGACGCTGTTCGGTGAACACCAATCACATGCTTTTTTATCAGCCGATATCGGCCGATCGATCGGAACACCACTAGATTAACTGTATGTGCAAAAGCAAATTAAACAGGATTATAGTGATGGCAGGCAAAGTTTGGAGGAAAGCCCAACTAATTCTTGGGACAATCTATTCTAATAGGACCAAGAAGAAAGCTAGAACAATCCTGTTCGACAGAGTTCACCCTATGTCCTGTCACTTTGAGCTCCTGAAGTAAGGAAGGAGTTTTAGAGTTCCTCTATCTAAAGGTTCATTTAGCATGTCCTTTATACCAAATGCCATCTCTATTCTTGATTCAACAAAGGCTGACTTTTCGTTTGCTTTTGCCCCTTTTCAACGTTTTTTTATGTTTTGGATGACCTTTGTGTTTATTTTTATTGCACCCAACTGTGAGTTGTGCATCTATTGCAACACTTTCTCATTCCCGATACGTGTAATCTGTGTTGTGTTGGTCAAAGGAAGAAAATTTTCCACTTTGATGGGAAATAAAAATCTACTCTATTTATATTCTATTTTATTTTGCTAAATCAGCATAATAATAATTAATAAGATGTTTCACCGTTCCAATGTTCATATTGATCTTTTTGCTGCATTTAACGCCAGACAGATTTTTGTCTCCATGAATGTATATGAAATGGTTTTGTGACATCAGATTTAATGGTGAATTGTAAACAGTTTCAGTATCGTTCTTCAGACCTTTACTAGTAATAAGCCAAACATGGGCTTCCTGTTGAAAAAGCATTAAACTGGATTTGTACAGAGAGAACTAGAGCCAAGACATAATTGCCTTGCCGTCCTTTTAATTTGGTGTATCATTCACCTTACTGTATGCAGAAATAAGCGATAAATTTCTATGTGGTGCATGTGGTTGTGCTGCAAAGTAATGTAAACATAATTCACTGTCTTCCTAAAGTTTTCCAACAATTACTGAATAATCCTTAGATCCGAGCACATGCAATGAGGGAGAAATTTGCTTACTTTTAGCTGTAGGGCGTAATCTGTTCCCATATCCCCCACAGGATTTACACGTCTGGGTTATATAGGTCCAGTCCAGACCTAGTTTTGCCTTGAGGATGATGAATTTTTAAAATTTATTCTAAAATTAATCAGTGGCCAGTGAAAGGAGGCCAGAAAGGCTTCATAAATATGTTTCCCTCGATTGCTCAGAGTTACATTTTGCTTCAGTGGGGACAAGTAAATAAGATCAAAGCATGAAGAAGTGTCTCGTAAGGAATGGGCTTAAAGCGGCTCTATGCAACAGTATCATAGTCATAAAGCTGCTTGGAAATAATTATTTTGCGTGACTGACCTGTTCTGATGAAAAAAACAGAGATTTCCTCCACCATCGGGTCTCCCTAAACTAGAAACACCGCTTGTAGTTTTCTAATTGACGCTGTGTTTGTTTTGGTTTGGAAGTCTCATGATACACGAGACTACCGCTATAAGGCTGGTCGCAAAACCGTTTGGATGAATATGCATGTTTACTCTGCGATTCGGTTTTTGCTTTGATAATTACTTATACTTCATGGAGCTACAGCGAAAGTTCAGACAGGAAGACTAGCAATGACCCTACACTCACCCCCTCAGTGTTGTCACCTTCTCCCTCTCTCACACCTTTCATCCCTTTCTGCACTCTTTCCTTCCCTCCTCTTTTACGTAAGTCCTCCCCTTTTCCAATCAGCGTTCGGCTCTTACAGCCAATCTCAGTCAAGTGGGGAATTTAAATATTCTCTCTTTGCTGCCGACTTCCTTTCAGATCGAACTCGCAGCCCCCCTCCACCCCATGCTCCACCAGCTGGCAATCTCATCCGTCTGCTCTGCAGCCTTTACGCCACCACCAGGTCCACC
>JAVQJG010269129.1:0-11946 GCA_036024015.1 Craterocephalus amniculus
AAAACCGACATGAAAACCACTTTAACTTGAATTGGATTCTACTTTTGAAGCAGCAGCTGGTCGCTAGCATGCGACTTCACTTTCACTTTTTGAACAGACTCCGTTTAAATCGAACGCTCTCTTCTGTCATGGCGACAGGACGAGCGAAGGAGCATGCTCAGAGTGACCGGAATTAACTTAAAGTGGAGGGTTTACGTAATAGAGGAATAATTTAATTCTGAATTAAAAGTGGAATAATCCACTATTAAGAAAATAGATTTTAAAAAGTGTTTAAAAACAACTAATAAAGATCAAAAAGCTTCTTTCTACATGAAGGCTCCTCTAAGCAAATGCTGGACAAGATGGAAAAAAAAAGATATAAGTGGAATAAACCAGCCACGAACCTCAGAATTAACATTTTCATTACATGGTTATTGTTCATCTCTTTAAAGCTGAATTAACTTTAATTCTGAGGTAAACCTCTCATGTAAACGTGACCAATGTGGAGGTCCACTGTAATTTACTATTTTGCGTCAGTTTATTGAGATTTGCAGCATTTATTTCTGCACTGACACCTTAAGCACGAGCACTTGGCAGATTTTCTCTCTCATTTCAGCCTCCATCTTGCTACCTTTCTCTACTCTCAGCTATCTCTGGTGAGGAAAAGTCATCCTCTGATAATGCAGCATTCAAACTGGCCAGTGTGTTGATATCCAGTTGCTGGCATGTGATGCATGCATGCATGAGGTGAAATTCAGCTGTAAGGTGATGCTCCAGGCAGGAAAGGAAGGTTTCTCAGCCTGCGGTTGCTGCTGGACGAGGACAGCGCCCTAAATGTGCATCATGAAGGCATTAAAACCAGTTGGAAACATATTTCCAAGATCAAAAAGCTCCACAGTCTGGTCTTTAATCAACATGTCGATCTGCTGCTGTGTTTGGGATTACTCTAACTGTAGGATACTTTGGTATGCCCTCACTGTCCACCCTTTACATGCTTCCGTCTCTAACACACCTGAAACAAAAAAAGGATCTGCAAAAGTCTGTTACTGATCCAATCATCTGAGTCAGCAGGGAAACATGGAAGGTCTGCAGGATAGAGTTTGGGATCCCTGCTGTGAGGTGTCCAGGTCCTGCTAAGCAAACCCAAATCATTCTGTTTGCTTTTTCTCCAATCATGTCTGAGGTCTGATCTGTCCAAAGGACTCTGTTAAATGACTCTCATGGTGTCTTCAGACACAGATTTTCCAAGCTAAGCTATCTCCTGCGATCCGTCTAAACAAGCCAAGCATCTTTTTCCAGTTGACGTCTGCAGAGTCAGAGAGGTACAGCAGCTCTGTTTCTGATCATCGGACAGTCTGTCAGGCTGAACATCCACCACTGGGAAGACTGGTAGCTGTCCTAAATGCTTCCCACAATCATCTTTCTCTGTGGAAAGTTATAGACTGGATAGATTCTGGATGGAAGCCTTATACCAGAATGCTTTGCTGCAGCAGTTATGAGCTCACACTGATAATGATTAATTAACCAAGTAAATGTGACGAGCAGCATCTGGTAAATAATCGCTCTCTTAATTCCAACAGAAGCAGTAAAGATGGACTTTTTCATGTGATGCATCTTTAGCTTTTGCTGAATAATGACAGTGATAAAGTGATGTGCTGCTCATAGTTTTACGTCTACATCATTTTAAACCCTGTAAAGGCCAACTATCTGTTTATGTCCTGACATGTAAAACCCGGAGGGAACACTGACTCACAAACAAAAATCAATAACATCAATGGTAACTGTCTTAGCCGGTAGTTATTTTATAAAACCATGAATGGAGAGAGAGTCGTTTCTGCAGCTTGGATTTCTCCTACAGAGCATTTAAAAAAAGAAAAACTGACCATAAATATCACCTTTAGGTCACGTTTAAACCTTGAGGCTGATGTACAGAAAGCAACTTGACCTCAGTCAGACTGGATATCAGCCTGTAAGCCCTGAGGAAGCCCAGGTTAATAATAAAATAAAGATGAACTCTGAGGAAAAGTGATCTCTGAGTGTCAGTGACCTTTAGAGAACATCATGATGTGATGGTGAAGATCCAGCTTCATGAGTCAGAAAAGACCAGAGATGCACGTCCTAAAACACTTACAGCACATTTCTCTGGGCCACAATCAGCAGAAATATGATGCAAGAATGTTTAATCTTCTCTAACACAGAGAATAAGAAATTATATAAATACATTAAGCTGCAGGAGCACCATAACAACTCAGAGTTTTACCACCATACATGATGTTAACACTACTTGACTACAGGATTACTTCCTGGACAGGATTGTGAAGTATTTGGTTGGTAGTCCAGCATTGTTTACATGTTGTAGATATCAGTTCTATCATTTATAAAAATCAACAAGAGATACATTTTTCTCTTCTGTTTCACAATGCGGCTACTTTAAAAGGAACAAACAGCCTTGATAGCATCCTGTTAAAGGCGGGGTAACATGCGAAACTGACTTTTTTTTGCCAATTTATTATGTCATCATGTCATTCCCTCCCCAGCAACACGCCCCACCTGTTGCTTTCACTCGTTCAGGCATATTTGAGAAATCCCTGAATTTCTTGTGGAAGCCACTGAGGGGAACCAAACAGCTGCTACTGCATAGCCCCTCCCATTCTGCAAAGCTCCTCCCCCTCACCAGACAAGCTCAGCTCCTGCAGAGCACAGTAACATTAAACACAGGTCTGGAAACACTAACAGAGGAAATAAAGCAGAAACACCTGCAGTAAAGCCAAAAACAGAGATTTCTCTGAAATGAAGACTGGATGGTTCCTAGAGAAAGCTCTGATCCTGTTTCACTCACTGATTGCTCATCAGGCATCACTTTCACAAAAGCATCTGTCAGCATCCAGACTCTCTGCAGTGCAACATAAAGCCCACAGATAAAACATGTTTCATGCAGCCTGAGCAGCTTCATGTGGTCTTAAGAACAAATCTGAGTGATGGTAATGAAACAAAAAGACATGCGGAGGTTTGTTTGCCACATTCGTGTCATATAAGTGGTGAAGAATGTGTGATAAAAATAAAGATTGTAAAGTATAAAAGATTTTTATAAAATGCGACCAGAAGAGAACAAAGGATGCATTTGAGATATCCAGCCAGAAATTTTAGAGGAAAATGTTACGTATGTACCTCATTAAGATCTGCAGACACTAACGAGGACATTTTATTGTATCTGAAAGTGTCTAATACACCGACACCATCTCCTTTTATCAGCTGTGATGTTATTGTGCTGCAAACAGCTTTTAGCAGCTGTTTATCAATTCTGCTGTCAGAGATAAGGATGAATCTCTCGAGGGAAACTTCTTTAATCCCTGGAGGGGAAACATATTGCTTGGCAGGGCGCTGAAGCTCTACAAGGTCTATTAGCTCTAAATGGACAGTAGAGTAGAGATTAATGCCTTAAAGTTCTGGGTTTCTCCTCAAGCGGAAAAAGATTTATTTTAATCATATGGCCAAGTTCACCGTCAGTAAGAGGTTTCCTGGTCTGGTTGGTTGAGCCGACTGCAGGAGTGCCTGAATGAATGTTTAAAGCTACGTGTGTCTCTACAACCCTCACGCTGATGAATGTTGTTATGACGTGGTGCTGGTCTAATCAGATTTACTGTAGTTGGCTGTAGAAGCTTGTTGTTGTGTTAAAAAAAAGAAAAGATCAAAAACAAAATTGAGTTTATTTGCATTTTTCCCAAAGATTTTCTGGATCTCCGCTCATCGGTCATTTAATGTTCAAAAATAATTTAAGAGCCCAGTCTGCTCTGATTGGCCAATTAACACAGAGGAAACAAAGGTCCGGGTCAGAACGATCATACAGGAAAAAGATTGCTTTTTTCCTCTTTTGTTGGAGTCCTGATCTGTTCTGTTCATCGGTCGAAAGAATTATAGCTTCCTCTGCCAATCGACAGCAAGAATGAAGCGGCATCTCTGAATATGATCCGGATTTTTTGTTGTTCTCTGTAACGTGTAGGCCTCTGTTAAAACGCAACAGTTTTAGCCAGAGCTGCGTTCACAAAGAGACCTCTGCATAAGATATCACAAAGCAAAACCACAAATAATGAGAAATGTGCATTTAGGTTGCAATCAAGCAGAAAAGATCACCTGAAATGAAGCCCAGAAAGAGTTGCAATCGGGTCGTTTATCATTATGTCAGGTTATGCAGCAATTTAAAAAGGTAATCTCAAGTTTTCCTAACAGCTGGCAACATGTCGTGCACGTTGCGATGCACTGAAACTCCCTCATGCTTCACTGCAGCTGATGTCACTTTAACAGTGGGATTGTTTTTGTGCTGCAGGCCGAGCATCCTCTCGCTGCACAGACGTCTCTGCTGCTTCTCTGGAAGGACACGCCCACTGCCCAATATAAGTTTCACAATATTAAAGGGGTAATCCACCCTAAAAATTGTTGTAATGAAAACCACAAATACTGATCCTACATTTGTATTTTTTTAATATCTTTTAAAAATCTGGCTTCTGTGGTCAAACGGGACTCAACAGGCCCGGAAGGTGAAAGGTGACTGAAATATATCACATATTGTGTAATTTCATACCTAAACAGTTTTGGTTCATTTTAAACCAGTTAAACCAGTTAAGCCCTGTTTGCCCTCCACAGTGTGATTTACAGGCAGTATCCTCAGTGGACACCTCCCCAGCCCTCAGAGCACAATACACAAACTACTTTCGGTGACTTTGAAGCATAATGTTACGTACTTGGTGACAAATATAGCAACCCAGGCTTGGCTGAGAGCAAATTAAACTAAAGAACTGGATATGGTTTCCAGAGCACATTTTATATTGAAATATGATCTTATTTAGGCCCCAAATCTTTGCTGGATACACACTTGAAAGCAAAATTTCATTAAAATATTGACAAAGAACCCAAATATACACATTTCCAACCATTCATAATATTTCTGACCAAACTCAGGCACCAAAGCATGAAGTCTACTGCTCTGACAATACGCCCATTGTTACCATTTACTGCCACAAACAAGATTTATCTGCAGCTCAGTGCAGCTGAAACCAGCAGTGAGGCCCCCCTGCTGCAGATGAGTGGACTTACATCGGGGGGGTGCTGTTCCTGCGTGAGGCTTTGCTCCTGCTGATCTGCAGCTTTCTCTTCCACATCCCCCTGCTAACACCACCTGTTCAGGCAGGAGCCCAGTGACAGTAACCAGCCGGAAAAGAGGGAAATCAGAGTAAGAGAAAGAGGAGAAGAAGCTGAGGGAGGGAAGGAGGGAGGGGAATGGCAGCCTGAAGAATGAGACCTGACAATCTGGTCCTTTCACTCTGTCTCTCCCTTCACGCTGCCCTTCTAACAGGTTAGACTGCAGAAACCTGCAGGTTGCAGGATCAGGATTTCACACACTCGCCTACGATAAAAGAAGCAAAATGAGACCTGAGTCTGAGAGATTTAAAGGTTGTTGATCCGTCTGATGCGACCGCTGGTTTTGGGAGGAAAAAATCAGCTGGCTGGAGCCTCAGCATGCATCTCCTTCTCTGGATCGATCTCTCTCAACCCCTAAGCTAAGCAGGTGTCTGGGAGAATGAATATTCACATTAACAAGGGGACAATTCTATTTCTAAGCACTAAACTCCTCCTGAATCCTTATGCATGTGTTTTAGAATCATTTGAGACAGCTGACAGGTCTGCAGAATTTATTTGGTTTTAGTTGCTGTAAGCATGATTAAACATTTAAAAACATTCAATCCTAAGTTTCCCTGCTGCATCACGTCTGACTCAGCTCATGGTTAAGCAGCAAGAGCTGGACTTCAGGCTCTGCATGAGTCTGAATCGGGTTCATTACAACGAGAAACTTCTAAAACCTGCAGGACACTGGCCCCGGAGGATCTTTCCATTCTGAATGTGCATCACGACTGATTCAGCAAAAAAAACAAGTATAGATTAACGGAGGAACAGAAGGAAAGAAAAGAGCAGGTGTCACCATCAGACTGACTTTTACCGGCTGGAGAGAGCTCAGAGAAGAGACAGGATGCAGATGCATCATCAGTCCTGCTGCTCCTCTGGATTTATCTCCTCTCCAATAACACAAAGTCATGGGAAACACCCATGATCCGAGTGGATTAATAGAATTATGGTGCAGAAGTTTCCACCATGAGGCAACAAGAAATCAGTCAATTCTTCTAAAAATCTCCAGATCTGCTGAGAAACACACAGATTCATGTGAATTCCAGTGAATCCAGCATGTTTATAGCGAAAATGACTAAGATTCATGTTTTTCCTGCATGACAGTTGTTTACATTGCATTGCAGATATGCACACACACACACACACACACAGCTCTCCTTTCACTCGCGGTATGATAGATATGAAGGTTAACACAAGCAAAACAAGCTGCTGTCAGCTGCCATGATGAGTTTTCTATCCACCCAGAGGATAAAAATGCACAGAATGCAGAGAATGCAGAGCGACTTCAGCCTGACCTCAAGCCTGCAGGTCTTATATCTGCAAAAAATACCTGCAGAACGGAAACAACCTCCATAAGGAGGGCAAGTCATTCAAATGTCTTCAGTTTGAGCTGTCATGTTCTCCATTACCAGCAGGAGGCAAGATCCGATAACACTCTGACCAAACCTTTCCCTGAGGGACCTGGATGTATTATTAACTGGATATTAGAGCTGCATAATGTAACTGCAGTATTGCTGCATGCATGAGCGTCGGGGTGGGCAGTGAATTTAATGCACATACTGGCACAGATCTTCTTCACTTCTCTGCAGATAATCTGCCATTTTAAAAAAGAATAAGAAGAAAAAATTTTTCAGCCTTTTCAGTCGTAGGAAGTTAATAAAATGTAATCTGCAATTAATTAAGGCAAAATGGTGCCTGGAAAATCTTTTTCCTTATAAAACTCGCGTTTCTTGTTCATGCTAGTTTGTGTAAATCTGTAGGTGTAGGAGTGGAGAAGTTTCTCTGAGGGGGGGTTTAGTCATTGTACGCAGCGTTACGGGGGGGCTGAGAAAAGGGAGCACTTCACAATTTTCATTAAAAAACAGCAACAAGGGGTGATGTCTGGGCTTACTTGCTGAGAAAAAGGGGTAGAAAAGGAAGCGAAAAGGCTGAGAAATGGCCATGCTTGGCTTTGTAATAAAGATCTGTCATCTCATTTGCTCTCACTGCAGCTTTTGTTGATTTTTTGACACATCAAGGGCGCTACAGCATCCTAAATCAAAGCCTTAGCAGCGCAGTCGGGACTTTACTGCAGCATCAGCTGCTGTCGTCACGCCCGGGATTCCCACTGGCTCAAACCGAGAAGGAGGCAGAGAGGCAAAAACCAAAACAGAAGCAGGGAAAGGAAAGAGGAAATCCTCTGAAAGATTTAGAAATGTGGGCTGAGGCATCAGGATGAGAAGACAGACGGTGGATACGGTGGACCAAGAACGGGATCTCTAACTTCTGGCACCACCAGTCACTTTTATCATCCCAACAAATAAAAACGTGCCCACCTGCTGGTGTTTCATTTCCTGACTTTAAGGTTTGATTCAGTTATTAATGCAAAAGGATTTTATGGGTCAGCAGGTCTTTGTGATCTTCAGTTACTCGATGATCTGTGTAAGACTAAAAACCATAATGAGCGAGTCTTCACATCCAGGTCAGATGATCTAACAGATGCAAACATTGTGCCGTTAGTTTCAGTAAAAACAATGACTTTACAGAAAAAGAAGAATTTCAGTTCTGATATATAGATATTGATTTATTTATTTTATAATGATGATTCATCAGCATTCCTGAGGCTGAGATGGGGTGCATGGTGATATGATGGTAAAAGGATCCACATGGTTGCATTTATTTGCCTGAAAACTGTGTGAATCCAGTCCGTCAGAGATTATCTGAACAATGAAAATATATTCTCTCAACATAAAAAGCATTGCCAGACTGGCCTGCTGCACTGTGATGTTGCAGCGTTGCTATTTCCCCGCTGTGGGACGAATTAAGGTTTTTCTTATTCTTATTCTTAAACGGTTTTTAGCGTAAGAATTTTCCATCTGGTGCTAATCACCTGCAGAGGATCTTATTTTGCTCCTCTTGCTGACACAGAGCAGTAGTAATGATGTGCCGGTGATCTTCTCTGGAATTTTTATGTCGTTTCTTTGCTGGGAGTGAATCCAACCAAGTAGCCAAGCAAACATCCAGCTTCGCCGCTGCTGCCTCTGTTTTGTTTAATGGAACAAGAGTGAACAAGTGTGAGTGTTTTTGCTGCTCTGAATCAAGAGTCTAAGCTAAGAGGGTTTAATTGCAAAATTTAAGAACTGTAATTCAGGTTTATAGTACAGTTAATGAAGACGCATTTTGATGAAGTTGTTAATAGAGAATAAAACAGAAAATTGAAAAATAAGGAGTGTGTGAAATAAGGAACTCATCAGGACTGCAGATGAAACTTGATGTTGTGTCGGCTTCTTATTTAACCAGAAATAATCTGTTGTTTAAAAACAATTTACTCCCATAATCATAAAAATCAATAATCTGATATAAAATCTAAAGTTTACAATCTCATCGCGGTGAGATTTATTTTTCTTTCTTCATTAACTAAAAGGTCTTGGATCTCCAGGCTGCATGGATCAGGTAGTTTGTAAAATGCAAGTAGAGCCAAACCAAAAGCTGCTTTAGCTGTAAAAGATGTACGTCATAAAAAAAGTAATTTCTGGTTTTCTGCTGAATTCCTGCTTATCAGTTTATCAGGGTTTACGAGGCAGTTTGCTCGTTTCTATTTGAAGGTTTTCTGCACAAAAACTATTTAACAGCTTAGATAATTAGACTGTGAGAGAGAAGATCCATTGCCCTCTGCTTTGCTGAAATCACCATGCCTGTAGAGGGAAACTGGTCCTGTGCCAGGAGGAAGTTTCCTTCTTTGGAATATTATCACTGTTTCTATTACAGGCTTCCACCTGCAGCTTTCCCTAAAATGTTCTGCTCCTTTATTTATGATAAATCATCGGTTATTTCAGAAAAAAAGCAACACGCATGAGTTCAGTCCAGCCTCCTGTGTCACAGCCCTGAAGTTAAACCATCAGCTTATCTCCAAATTTCAACAATTTTCACTTTAACGCCTCACTTGAACCAGAAAAAAGTTTGAGTTCCTGAAAGCTGTTCAAACTCCAGAAAGAACATGAAATAACTAAAAGGATAATAGCTGTTAAAGCAATGCTGGATGGTTCTTTTTTTAATTTCCCTGCAGAGACAGTGTGATGACATAGACATTAAACACCTCGCTGTTTATTTGCTGCATCCACCACAAACACAAGGAAAAGATGGTATTCAAACTATGAAATAGTTCCTTACATGAGAAAATTCTACATTATTTTATATTCTAAGATGATATCGTGTTTTATTTTAATAAAATAATAAAACAACTTTAACATAATTGTGTATGTTTTAGCATTTAGTCGAGTAAAATCCATGGCTGGCATAAAAAAGTTTTGAAGTTTGCTTGTATTTTAGATAAAATCATGTCTTTGATGTTAAAACAATGAGCTGAAATCAGCACAGCAGCAATGTGTTTTACTGCATCTGCAGGAGGTTAAAAAGCAGCAAATTTAACATAAAACATTTATTTTATATCAAGCTGGTCTTTTAACCAAAGTCGTATGAATTGAATAATTAATTCAGCCCTTCCTCGGGCAAGAAGATCGCTGTGTGATGAGGAAAAAATGGTTCAAGGACAAAAAACTCCCCTAGGAGAAATGTTTCAGGTGAAGTCAGATTACCCAGCATGCTCTGCTGCTAACCATGGGGGGGTGCTATGGCAGCAGGCGTTGCAGTGATGCAGCAGCTGGACCGATCAAATGTGGAAAAGGAGAAGCCGTGTGAAGACGAGTGAAGAGGAGTAAAGTGGAGCCATTTCTCTGCACGCTGGCTGTCAAGCCGACGTTCGAGCCGAGATCCGAGTCTTTCATCACATTTAAAGTCACACAAACACACATGAAAGCAGCTGCTGCTGCCTTCAAGGTCACACACTTTTCTAAATGTGGAAGTGCGGTGGAATGGGAAGCCAACTCTCCGACCGGCGTCTCGTAAAATAAGAAACCTTTCGGATAAAAGATAAAATATCTGCATGGACCAAGAAAAAGTCCAAATACTTTCTATTCAGATAATCATGAGCTGGATAACTGAGCTTTTACTCTGACATGCTGTCACTAAGCCAGAAAACTTCAAGAAAGTCCTCCGGTGTGTTTCTCTGAGATCAAACACAATAATTTAAATATGCAAATGAGGCATTATGTAGCTAAACCTAATTTGCAAACATTTTCAGAACAGAAATATAAACAATATTTTATTTTTTATTTTTTTTACATATTATAATAAAATAGAAACTAAAACTCTGATCATGTTCTATTTCACATCAGTTTTATGGGATTTGTTAGAGTGAAAAGATGAACATCCCCTGTAGACAATCCGGTATAGTTAACCTCCATCTCACAACCGATTGATAAATAGATGGTTTCTGGTTTCTTTCTTGTATTTCACGTGTTTTATGTTTCAGAGGCAGAGTTGGGAAATAGTCAGACTTGCTCTAACAACCTTTAGAATCAGAATAAGAAAAAAAGGAAGCCTACAAAACTAAGAGATTTTAAGAGAAAATCTTCCTGTCAGGCAGTGTTGGACAGGAACGACAGACAGCTCAGCACAGGATAACAAAACGAAACTGAGGACTAAAGCTGCTCCAAACAGCACAATCTATCAAAATGCTGTTCACAGCCAAATGCTTGGAGCGTCCAGGTCCGGCTCTCCAGAGAGTTTGCTTTAAAGGAGCACTAAATCCCTCCAGCTTTTCCCAGCCGAACACAAAGAAATGGCCGGACTCATTCCAGATTCATCCCGAGTTCCTCCGTCGGCCCTCACAACAGCAAAACAGAGCGAAGCCTAAAAAATAAAATCAACCTTTAAAGCCTCTGGAAATTCAGTTTTCAACCCCCAGGACTAAACTGAGCTGCTCTACTGATATCACAAAACATTTTTATGAGACAGAAACAGCTATTCGGAGTAACAAAACGTGACAAGTATCCACATCCAGAGGTGACCCCCACAAATCCTCTGAGCCACAATGAGGAGTCTATAGACGTGGATTACTGTGAAATAAAAGTGTCGGCATGCTTCAGAGCAAAATCTATAGCTAATGTTGAACCATTAAAGGCCAATTTAATCAGCTCATAACTAATTTAGTTAATCAGTGATAAATAATCTGTCTGCAAGGTTTTCCTTTGAGCCAGAGCAGGCGACAGCAGAGAGGTTGGATGGTCTCTGTGGGAAGCAAAAAGCTTTTTTATCAACCAAAAGAATAAAAATGACGCAGACAATAGGAAGATTTCTGCTTAGTTTTAAGGTTTTTTTTTCAATGGAGATCTACAGTAATTTGAATGTCTGGGATTTTTAAGTTGTTGTTTAAAGAAGTTCTGGAGCAGCTGTGCAGCAAAGACTGAAACTTTAATGCTTTTTGCTTTGATGTCATTAATATTTCAGTTCAGCGATAAATATATAACTTCATGTATTGTAAGAAAAAAAAATTCAAGTGAGTTTTCTGGAGGTAAATCCTCGAAAAAATGCTTTGTCATCAGCTGGCTGACATGTTTTCAATTAAAATATTAGAAAATAAAAGCAAGAAAAATGCACATGATCATATTATAGGACCTTAAAAGCATTAATTTAACTACCACAGTGGTTTTCTGCAGGGCTCCCTTTCATCACCAGTAATACCCCCTCCCCAATCCCACCCCACCTCCACATTTACAGTGAAACTTAGGAAGAAATGCACCTTGTCCCCAGTCCTCAGATATTTACACTGGCTTCCTGTGAATCGACTTCAAAATCCTGCTGTTAGTTTACAAAGCACTGAATGGTTTAGGGCCAAAATATATTCAGGAACTTCTGGTTCCTTATGAACCAACCAGATCCCTCAGGTCATCAGGGTCAGGTCTACTTTCA
>JAVQJG010269147.1:0-12459 GCA_036024015.1 Craterocephalus amniculus
GATAGATAGATAGATAGATAGATAGATATGGTATTATGACCAGAGGGACCTTCTTCTCTTATCAAAAGTTGGCAAAGCGATGGAGTACATGGTGACTGCAGACTGACAGACGTAGTTTAAAATGACAGACTTAATAAGGTTTGTTATACCACTGCTGTGGATCTTTTCCAGCTTCTCTATAATTTCCATATAAAAGAATAAAATATGAGTTCAAACAGATATTAACCAGGAGCAGAACAAGTTGCAGGTCAAACAGCGAGCTGATGAGTGCTGATGGATGAGCAGACTGCTAGTTCAGTATAAAGGAGATTTAGGTGGATTGAGAAGAGGTTCATCCCACCCTTACCCAAGCACATATGATCTGTATCTTCTGTGTCTGTGCAACACATTCTTTTAAATGATACTGACTTGCCTTTCCACCATGACCTGCTGATTTATGAATGCTCAGGAAGGACAACTTGGTCCAGGTGACTTTGGCAACTGAATCTTTGAAAACTATTTAGATTCTGAAAAATAAGAACAAAACCTCCCATCTGCCGAGTGCCATCATATCTGATGGCAGTGTTGTGACAGAAAAATCCAGAGTGTTAGATTGTTTTGGTAGCCACTTAGTTAAGTCTGGTCATGACTGCAGCTGAAACTCTGTTGGTGCTGTCAACACTTACAGTATATATCAGCATCCACCACTGCTTCTCTTAAGAGACCCTCATTTCTCTTTCCATTTAATTCAAGTGTCTGAAGTTTTAAGAGAGCTACTTAGTCTAGATGCTCATAAATCAGCTGGCTAGACACACTAGATCTCTTTTTCTTTAAATTAGCAGCCCATATTGTAGCTGCTCTGAATTCCTCTCTTTTCAACCTGTCCTTGCAAACATGCAGATTTCCTAAAGACTGGAAATCTGCAGCCGTCACCTCTCTTTTCAATGGGAGTGATAATCTAGATTTAAACTGCTACAGACTTTTTTCAATTTTGCCTTGTTTATCTAAAGTCTCTGAAAACTGGTCAACAAGCAGCTCACTGATTACCTGGAGCTCCCCTGTCGCCTATGCAGTCTGGTTTAAGAGCAGGACTAAATAATGTTAAAACATGTGCAAAGTAGACAGAACATGCTAAAATAATTTACTATGAAGACAGGCAAAGGATTATGCCTCTTACACAGCCAAAATACCACACACGATCTTTTTTGCACCTTTGTCTTGAATGAATCTGCATTCTGGGAGGAGTCGATGCAAATAAATCCACTTTGCATGCATAATGTCATTTATTAAAAGTGTGGCCACTGTTTGGGCGCCTTTATTTTGAAAGGCAGGTGCAAACAGGCTGCACCTTCTGGATGAGAGCAGAGGTAGCCTTCTGCCGACACACATCAGTCTGATTTACATTATTTTCTGATGCTTGGTGGAGTCAGCATTTAGTTTTCATTGTTTCTTTTATTGACCATATGGTCACAAGCTCAGGGTAGTGACAGAAAGAACGAGGTCGCGAATACAAGTGGCCGAAATGAGTTTTCTCCGCTGGGTGGCCGGGCTCTCCCTTAGAGATAGCGTGAGGAGCTCGGTCATCTGCGAGAGGCTCAGAGTAGAGCCGCTACTCCTCCGCATCGAGAGGAGCCAGATGATGTGGCTTGGGCATCTGGTCAGGATGCCCCCTGGATCCTCCCTCGGGAGGTGTTCTGGGCACGTACCACCGGGAGGAGACCTCGGGGTAGGCCCAGAACACGCTGGAGGTATTATATCTCTCGTCTGGCCTGGGAGCGCTTTGGGATCCCCCCGGATGAGCTGCTGATGTGGCCGCGGAGAGGGAAGTCTGGGCTTCCCTGCTCAGGCTGCTGCCCCCGAGACCCGACCCCGGATAAAGGGAAGATAATGGATGGATGGATGGATGTTTATTTTATTAGTAATCAACTCATCAAAAGGACACCACGATACAACTGGAGTTTATATGAATGAAATAGAATATTCATCGCTTTGCTCAGTGGTTATTAAATTGGATGTTCATTGTCTTTTTATTTTTTTGGTTTTACTTGTGTCACCTTTTTAACCGTGATATGCACAGTACGCTCCTGACCCGGAGGCTGAAGGACAGTTTCAGCGTGCAGCTTTAACTCTTCTCATTCCTGTGCAGTTTTCAAATCTCCAAGTTGCACAAACTGGCTGGTATCGAGAGCCCCACCACCACCTGAACTCCTGTCGTGCCAAGGCCAAGGAGCGTACCTCGCCGGGACATTAATGGCCACAGTGACTCCAGATACACTGCTGTCAGGGCCCAAGGATCCCTCCTTGCAGTGTCACGTCTCATAATGTCAGACCATGTAGGCACAGCAACTCCTTATCCACGTCTTCATAAACTAGCAGCTTTACATGGACTGAGTCTTCAGTGTGACCTACTACTCCTGTCCTCAAGTATCCATACTTAGTCCAGCCATTTCAAAATCTATATTAATTATATTGCTCAAACTACAGGTAACTCTAACATACATTTGTATGCAGATGATACCATTATGTACACCTCCAACCTATCCTTAAACATGCTCCGACTTGTTCACAACACACTTCAACCATTTGCAGTTGGCTTTTTCAAACCTTAATCTTATGTTAAATACAAGTAAAACAAAATGTAGGATTTTTGAAAGAACTTTCCCACAGAATTTACCTGTTAAAATCTCTTGTCTGGATGGTTCAGAAACTAAGTTTATTGACAGCATGTACCTGGTATCTGGTTTGATTGTTCTCTTTCCATGGATATGCACATCAGCAACTTAATTTCCAAAGTTAAATCACAATTCAATTTTTATATCGTAGCAAATCTTCTTTCCAACACTGCATCTTGCTCTGCTCTACAGCTGCTGCCTCAGTCAACCTGATCCTATACTGGGTTTTGCTGGAAGAATTTAGTTGTGTTAGGATGCTGGTTCAATGTCAATAAAGTATGTTTGTATGAATGTGTGCATATGTATTTAGGGATGGGGCAGGGTAACTCACCATTTCAGGGGTGTTTTGAAAGTCTGGGGATAGGAAACTGGACACTTCTAAACTGTACTGGTATCTGTCACATGACATGTCCCTCTTTCTTAGAAAATAAAAATAATCAATATCAAAAAATTGATAATGTTTCACGTTTAATACTAAATACTTCCTTGTCAAAATGTCTGTTCTCCAATTATGTGACTATGGTGACATCTACAGAACTGTTAACAAGGGCCATGAAATTGGACACTTTCTACCATGATGTCATCAGTTTTATTATTACTGCTCCCTACAAGTGATGTGCCATTCGCAAAAGAGCCGGCTCTGAGAGCCGATGCTTTGTTGTGAATCAGAAGAGCCGGCTCCCAGTTTTTTTTTCTTTTTGCTGTTTAACTCTCGGTGAACAGCCCCAGCTCTGCTAATGGCAGTACTTTGTTTGGTTTGGCCTTCATGGCCATGCTGGGGGCAGGCCAATGCCTCAGTCTTTCTAAGTCTGTAAGGTTTAAAAAGGGAAGACTGTTGTGAGATCTGTTCCCTCTGAGAGAATCTTATCAACGGAGCACAAACTCGTAATTTTTAAGAAGTTAAGTACAAATTTGGGGCTATAAAAGACCCTGAATGAAGAGCTGATGAGGAGCTGAAAGAGCCGAACATCCCATCACTACTCCCTACAACACGCATCTGTGTGACTTCTCTTCTTGTGTCATATGGCCATCATAGCGGTCCCGGAGGTTGAGCCATTGCTATCAGTTTATCTATAAAACTTTAATCGGCAGAACTCCTGCTGACCTCTGCTCTCTACTTTATATACGTAACAGTGATTGCAGGTTACGTTCCACTAACTACATTAATTTATTTATTCCAAAAGCCCGGACAGCCTTTGGCCATTTTGCATTTCAATTTGCTGCTTTGAATGACTGGAACCACTTAAACTTAATCTACAACTTGGCTCATTCACTCCATTCTGCTCTTTCACAAAGTTATTGCAAATATTGTCTGTGATCACGGCTCCTGTTTTTAATTGCTCCTTATTATGTATGTTGTTTTTAATATTTTGTAAAATATGATTCAGTGCATTATGCAAGTTTGTAATGTATGCTTAATTGTTGCCTCCGGCCCAGGTCGTCATTGTAAATGAGAATTAGTTCTCAATTGACTGGTTAAATAAAGGTTATTGCGTATGATTAATAATTTAAATAAGCTGGAGTATTGCAGTTAATAAAAGGAATTTGTTTGAATTGGATAATAAGTGGACGGCAGAGAATTATTAGTGGCAAAAACCCAGCTGTAGTTTATCATGATAAAAGAAAAGCTATTTCATGGGCATCAAGAATGTCTCTTGGCTTTATTCCAGCCATTGAGGATGAGGATTTTTCTTCTGTTCTGCTCATTTGTTGATCTTTGGCTGCTCCTGATTGGACATTAGCCTCTATTTAAGCTTTCTGATTGGTGAAAAATTGGGCAGGAATTGGGCTTCATCATCACATCCAGGTCTAAATGGAGGTCTCTTAGCAACGAGTTAGTGACAGTGATGAAAATATGACAAAGAATAGTGTTATCATGGATCATCATGGTGGATTTACCAGATAATCTCTGAATAAACACTACATGTTTTGGTTGGATGTAGACCTCGTGGTCCGATTAAAATGCCTGGGAAACTTTCCTAGATCACCTAAAGGGAAAACTAGCCATCACAGAGTTAGAAAATACCAGTCCTGATGGTATAGGCCTAGGCCTCGGGAGATCTGGTGGAGGTTTAAGGGTTAGAGGTAGACCTGGGGAGATCTGGTGGAGGTCTAAGGTTAAAAGGATCAGGTGCAACTGTGAGAGAGCTGTAGATGTCTGGTCCATCATGGTGGATGTTTTGGCCGAGTGGCCAGAAGAGACATACGTGCTGACTGTGTGTCTGGAGGCATGCGGAAGACTTTCTGTGCATGTCAGGTAATAAATTCAGATCAGAATAAATCTAAATCTTCATTTTCTTACTAGGCTGATAGGGTCAGGATAAAGTGGAGACCAGTTCCCCCAGTGCAATCATCACAGCCAATTAAAAGTAGACTGAGTGTCCATGCTCACTGAACCCTGACAGAAAAAAGATGATGGTTATGGTCACAGTACTCAGTGAAATATGCTTCATTGTGCTTCAGATGTGACATGTGTGCTGCAGGACAGGCCAGAATATATCTTCCCTCCTGACTTAGACACCATGCTACTGTACAGTCCTGCTAAGCCAGACATTGTCATCAAAGACAGAGAGATGGAAACACACGTGAGGCCTGAAGGGGCAAACTGGGAAGTAGTAGGATTATTAAAAGTCCAACTCTGGTAAAGTAGTTTCAGATTCAGATTCCCCTTCAAACACCAGTCTCCACCAGTATAAAACTAGTTTAAAAGCAGTGTGTGTTCCACTGAGCAATCCCGTTGGTCCAGGCATCACGGTGAATGAGGCTGTTCATTCCAGACTGGTTTCATTACTGGTTTCATGATGGTGGAAGGAGTAACTGGGAACCTCTTTACCTCCAATAAACCTCTGAAGAGAAAATGACCATGTCTGAAAAGGTCTGAGGATATTGTGGTGCTTTTAGCTCCTCCTGTCCCAGATGTCACTTCCTGTCTGCTCCAGAGAAGAAGGGGAGGAACATGCTACACTTATAGTGTGGAAATACAACACTTTATGGGATTTATACACATACACACACACGCACACATACACACACGCACACTAACAAATATTTATATTCACAGTATAGATATCGATACCTATACACAACTTTACGAAACAATAAAAACTTTCAGTTTTAATTAATTTTGTTTTTCCTGAGTTGCGCAGGTGTTCCCACTCTTCTCTTCACACAAGCAGGTACAATTGAGACGAGTCTGAGACCTTACATAAAACCTATATGAGACGACTTCCTGCTCTGATCACACGTGTAGCCAGATATGCATACGGAGAAGCTCTGCTGGAGGTGAAGTAATGTTGAGCTTCATCTGATACACTGGAAATGATCATCTATCAACTTGTATCAACACAGTAACGCACTTTCTACATGCCCCCACCAGATCATGCATATATAATACTCATCTGTGCATTGCATACATCACCACACACCCCCCCAGCAGCCACTGCTGTCACATTATATTTTCCTCTATGTCATTTTGGCCAAACCTTCATCTCCAGCGGGGACAAAATGAAGTCTCCTTGAGAGTGAACCTTACAAGGTGTGTGTACCAGCCAGGAGGGAGGAGAGGATGGAGGCGAAGGTAGAAGATAACAACCCTCTGACTCTACTCCATTTTACATTTCCTCTCCTCTCATTTTCTCAAGAGCTCTTCATCCATTTTGCCAGCCGAGTGCATTCAGAGTCTAGTTAAATAAGCCATGAGTCACCTACTGCACTCAGCACCGAAATGATGCAATCTGCTGAGATTCATGAACTCATGATGCAGTGGACCAGATTTACTATCTGGTTGGACCTCCTATATCTGTGTTCCGAGCAGCTTCTCTGTTTCCACAAGCTTCTGCAACATCAGCAGATTTATTTCCATCCAAGGTCTTGATTATGTTGCTGATGGGAGAGTCCGGCCTCCAGCACATCCCTCCATGGGGTTCAGTTCTGGCCTCTGTGGTGGACATAATATCTCCTGTTACCTAAACCGCCTTTTCATAATCTCACAATCTGAGCCCCACGAACCCTGAACAAGGAGTAACACAAGACCAACCAATCAGAGAAAAATCTGATTATCTCAAGTTTTAAACAGGAAGTTAATTCTGATGTATTGTTTATGAGTTGGTGGGACAGTGTCCCTCCATTTAAGTAAAATATAGCCTGTAGCCACAAAGCAAAGGTCAGGGTGTCTCCTCCTCAGCAATGCCAAAAAAAGCATCAAATGGGTTATATAGAGCTGAGTGTCGTCAGCATAACTTTTTTTTTGTTTTTTGTTTTTTTTTAGATACTATGATGTAAGTTTATACAGTGTCATGTCAAATGTGGACCTTGATTCTGTAAATAAAGTTTATAATTATGATTTGATATTTGCTATGTTTCCATGATCTGAGCCAGTGGGAGCACTTAAATGATGAACAACAGGGGGTCCAGCAGGGAGCCTTGGGGAACTCCACGTCATTGTTATTTGAGTATATATGTATTTACCAACTGATACAATCAACAATGTCACTGCTGTAGATGGTGGATCTCCACTATGTGAACCTCTGTCTGTCCAGCTTCCCATTTAAGAGACTCTGCCCCTCTGAAATGCTCCTTTTATACCCAGTGACATTCCTGACCTGTTGCCTAGCAACCAAATTAGTGTGTCTGACTTGTATCATAGACTTTTTCAGCCTTTTTTTTATTGCACGGCATAAAAAATGGCTTGATGAGATTCAGTTTTTATTGAAATTTCAATCAGCATCCCAACCTGTTTGGATTGGATTTCATTAATAGAGGATGTAATTTTTATTTCACTCATTATGATTTGTACATCTTGGCCGATCCCACCTCTTAATCTTTTTCTCTGTCATGCATTGTATTTTTATGGAACTTTCTAAGCATTGTTTTCTAACTTCTTTTCCTACTTTTCCTGTGCTCACCTTCACTGGGTTAATGGGGAGCATTGGTATTCTGTTGCTTAGCAGAGATAGTAGACGAGCCGTGTCTCAGGTCAAGACTGCCTCACTTTCATCGTGATGCCTTTCAGCTGATAAGGAGACTAACTGCATTTGCATAATCACACAAAGATAATGTCATGCATAGACAAAGCACTGAGAATACACTCATTTCAACAACAATAAGTACACATCCTAAAGATAAAGGTTCAAGATAGAAATACAGACTAGAAAACACATTAATAGTAACTGTACGTGATCTTACTGGCTCAATAATTACTCATCTACTAGAACAGTTTAAGAACTAATTATTCCATTAACAACCTTAGCTTGAACGCTCAGAAAAATGTAATAAAAAACATTAAACAAAGCTTTATTAACCTCACAAACCTTTTTAAGTATTGTATAACATAGAATTTATTTAACAGAAATTCAATTACAATTATTAGTTCATCCTGAAGAGGAAATTATAATGATTTAGGACTTTCATGATTTGTTTTTGTTTAAATCTGTACTATTAATGATGAATCAATGTTGCAGAAGAGCAGAAGCCTCTGATTGAACATACTGCTGCTTCCTTGTCTGATTCAGAGACAATGAATCAAAGTGGGACTAAGATATTAAGGGGAGAATGTACTGGGACAAGTGGGAGACTATAAAGCCAGAGGAAGATGCCAACCAGCAGCTTCCCAGGTTTAACAAACAAGCCCAGCATTTCATGTCAGAACTGTAATGTACCAGTAGTTACAGCCAGTTTTCACTAAATAAATGAAAACCCAACCTCTCTGTACCATGTGAATTTAAGTAATTTTTCTAGCTTCTGCCTCAATGACAGCCTTCAGACTCAGCATCCGTTTGCAGGACTCTGAACAGATGCTCCATCCAGACCTGAAACATATGGAAACCGTCATTCATTCAGTCATGCCTGATCCAAACAAACAACAAAGAGTTCATCAGCATCATATGATTAAGAAGAGAAAGAAGGCCTGGAGGACGTGTGCAGCTCACCCTCGGCATTCATGCATCTTTTCAGAAGAAGCTTCACGCTGAGCATTCAGATGCTTTTAGCTCCATGCGGCTTCCTGCACGTCGCTCCACTGCTGTACAATTAGATGAGTATGTCTGCATGTCAAATGCATACGCTGTTATTTTCACCTTCCAGTCAACAACATCTGGCTGGGAGACCGGATCATTATGCTAATGCTCCTATTAACCCATCGGTGGCTTTTAAAATGTTTAAAACCAGATTATTATGATTATATGAGATTATTATTATCATTATACGAAATGATCCTCTCCAGCCCTCCTGCCTCCTCTCGCTGAGCTCAGGTTAAACCGCTGATATTTCAAGCCTGTTAAGCTGTTAAATGATTGATCAACACATATAGGCCTGTTTCATTTTTACTCAATGACATGTTTAATGAACCGTGACCTGATCAAGTAGCCTATTAAATCTCTTGGACAGGGGACAGGGAAGTCCATTTTGTCCTCATTATCCTGTTTATCACTCTTCAGATGCACTTCAACAATGAGGCACATATTTTCAGTCTGTTGGAATTTTTACTTTGAGATGAAATGATGAGTCATACTTTACATCAGGACATACCGGGACATACTGGGACATACAGGAAAATTTTGGGACATAATTGGGCATGATAGGACATATCAGGACATATTGGGACATATCAGGACATACCTGGACACAACAGGAAATACCAGGGAATTTTGGGACATACCAAGAAATACCAAGACATAAGGCGACATATTAGGACATAATGGGACATAAGAGGACATGCCTGGACATGACAAGACATAGAGGACCATGCTGGGACATAACAGGACATACCAGGACATAGTCGTGCATACCGGGACATACAGGAACATACAGGAACATTTTGGGACATAATTGGGCATGATGGGGCATATCAGGACATATTGGGACATATCGGGACATATCGGGACATACCAGGGCATAACGGGAAATACCAGGAAATTTTGGGACATACCAAGAAATAGCAAGACATAAGGCGACATATTAGGACATAATGGAACACAAGAGGACTTGCCAGGACATAACAGGACATACCAGGACGTAATCGGGCATATCAGGACATACCGGGACGTACGGGAAGATATCCAGACATAACTGGGGATAATGGGACATATCAGGCCATATTGGGACATTAAAGTACATAACAGGACATAGGGCTGGGCAGTATATTGAGATTTTCAAATATATTGAGACTTTTTCACAGGAGAACTAGAATGAGGAAATATTGTTTATAACAAGTTAGCTTGTTTTGAGTTAAAAGTATAGCTGTTTTAGCTTTTTGCACAGTTGTATCATTGAAAAGTATTTTATATTACATGTATTTTGCTACACATTTACTTTAATTACAGTCAAATATTTTAATGCTTATGTACTTCTGATCCTTAATAAAAAGAACATTTAGCACTCATGGCTGTAAATTTAAATTGTCTCTTTGGTTGCTTGACCAAAAAATATTTTATCGAAATACATATTGTATATCGTGATAAAGGAAATTTGGTACATATCGCCCAGCCCTACCAGGACATAATGGGAAATACCAGAAAAATGTTGGGAAGACATAAGGGGACATATTAGGACATAATGGGACATATCAGGACATAACAAGACATAAGGGACCATACTGGGACACAACGGGACATACAAGGACATAATGGGACATAGCAGGACATATCGGGATATACTAGGACACACCGTAATATATCAGGACATTATAGGACATAAGGGAACATATCAGGACATGAAAGGACATATTGGGACATAACTTGAAATACCAGGACATATTGGAACATAACAGGACATAACAGGACTTAATGGGACATAAAGGGACATACCAAGAGATAAGGGAACATATCAGGACATAACAAGACAAAAGGGAACATAATGAGATGTGATAGGACAGATCAGGATATGCCAGGCCATATTAAGACATACCAGGAGATAATGGGACATTTCAAGACATAAGGGGACCATCTAAGGACATAATGGAACATACCAGGACATAATGGGAAATACCAAGATATACTAAAATATACAAGAACATAACATGACATAGGGGAACATATTAAGACACACCAAGACGGAACAGAACAAACCAGGCCATATTAAGACATACCAGGAGATAATGCGACATTTCAGGACATAAGGGAACATGTAAGGATGTAACGGAACATACCAGGACATGTAGGGACATACCGAGACAGACCACGAGACAACGGGACATACCAGGACATACTGTAATATATCAGTACATACTGTACATGCAATGGGACATTTCATGGCATAAGGTAATATATAAATACAAATATAAGGACATAACTGGACATACCAAGATTTGTTGGATATACCAGGATGTGACCTGTACCTGATTAGTTCCTGTGTGTTCCAGATTTCACTGGGAGACATCCGTGGATAACAGGTGGGATTTAGTTACAGTTCATGGTTAACCAGAACAGCCAAGCTGAGTATTGTTTCTGACCATCTTTGAGGAACGTTTTCATCGCCTTGTTGGATCTATCACACCAAGAATTAAGATGGGGGTCAGATTCTATTTGAAGAAAAAAGAAGGAAACTTCAGCTCCATTAGTTTTGGAAATTGAACTTGTGCTGAATATGCTGGAGTCATGCATCCACAGCTGCGTGCCGCTTGCCTGACTTCCGCTTGCTCATCATTGTCCTTCATCCTGAAGTGCTGCCGCCCACCAGCTCTTTTCTCTCCGCCTTTTCAGAGCCAAGCGGGGCTGTTCCACCCCTTCTCCAGCACTTGCCTTTTCACCAACATCTTTGCTCTCCTCCTCCTCCTCAGCATCTTCCTCCTCTCCCTCCCTTTCCTGTCCCGTTGGCACTGAGATGTACATCCTACCGCACCTCTGAATGAATGGGGAGATAAAGGGCAGCGAAGGGAATGAAGTCCTATCATCCGGTGCACTCACAGCCAAACATCTTTTCTCCTGCTGGAGTTTCACAAACAACCCTCATCCACTTCAGATGAATAGCCACCGATGGAAACGTCCAGGGATTGTGAGGTGGGGGAAGTGAGAAAAATGTTGCTGGAATCTTCCTCGCTGTCTGGTGGGTATGTCCCCAACCCTGTCGTAGTTCAGTCTGCCATCTCAGTGCATACAGAGCAGAGATAGACATGACACAAAACTCATGCACCAGCTCAGAGAACAGTTCAGTGACACCTTGACCTTTATCCAGTTGCATGATCCAACATGCACGTGCTCCAGCCAGTCCCCCAGGCCTCAGGCCCCTCAAACTCAATTAGCCAATAGTGCGAGCTACATATGTGGTAATGGTGGCACTGTGTCACTGTCAGTGGCGCTGGGAAAGACCAGAGCCCGGCCTCTCCTCGTCATACCAGAGGTCTGGTGTCTCCTGGTCACTTCCTACTAGGTGGGACATAAAATCCTGTAATGATGCTTTTAACTGGGAATAACCAGATGAGACAATGAAATGATATGTACCTTCATAGGAACACAAGGATGCTTTATTTACAGTGATAAAAGGCTTTATAGGAGCACAGACGATCAGAGCAGTGATTTATGATTAACAAGAAGTGCTGGTGGAAAACAGGCTGCAGTCGGTCACAGAGACACTACAACTAATCTTACAATAAAAACAATAGAAAATCTCTGTGATCTTACAGTTAACTGTGTCTGTGCCTGGAAGGGCTGTTACGACAGTTAACTTCCTCCATGCAGTCTCAGGCTGTCCAGGTCATCAAATCAAATCAAATCAAACTTTATTTATATAGCACCTTTCATGTACAAAAAAAAGCATCTCAAAGTGCTTAACATAAAAACAAAAGGAAATTAAATAAAAACATGTTCAAAAACAA
>JAVQJG010269186.1:0-21347 GCA_036024015.1 Craterocephalus amniculus
ATCAATCGTCATAAAAGGCTGCAAATAGAAAGGTTTTTAACCCTGATTTAAAACTGCTGACAGTGTCAGCAGACCTGCATAAAGCACCTTTCAGGTGCAAGACAATACAAAGTAGTCTAATTGAGATTTGGGTTTGTCATTTGTGCAATGGGCAAAGTAAACAAACATTCAGCACGCAATGTGTGTAAAGAGGAACAACAACAAGGAGGAAGACAAAACAATGATACCCATAAAAAAATCTAGAATTTGTCACAACCAGTTTTCTTACAATCCTCCCTTCAGCCGATGTGTTTCAGCCTCTTACTACATTGTTTCTTATTTACAGCACAGTTATAGGTATTTACAGTTTTTTTTTGTTTGTTTGTTTTTCAGGGCTGGCAACATTTGCGTATTGCTGTGTTAATCCAGTGATTAAATAACAAACATTTTTTTGTAACGAGTATTAGTATTGATGAGTATTAGCGTTCTCATTTGTGAAGGACTGTTCTGTTTGTTTATTTTTCATTATTAGTAAAATAATGAATCTCTACTCTTCCCAAAAAGAGCACATCCAGTTCACAACTTCTTTAGAACTTCTTCTAGAATCGCTGCACTGATTCACTGTGTGTTTAAGGAATTATTTTACGGTTCTTTTAGTCATTTGTAAATGACTGAATGTTCATGGCCTTCTTATTTATCTGAACTTATTCAAAATTATGAACCTTTACAGACTCCAGAGGTTTGCTCAGGGGAACCTCCACGCTTTGACTGCTCAGGTGGCAGGGTCGTTGCCATGGTGACTGCTCCTGCCTGGGCTGCTGATGTCCTGTGATGTAGCCAAATGGCTGTGAGGGACCCTTTGTCTGCCCTGGTGTGGGTGGTCCTATGGTGGCACCCTCTGTGGTCCTGGGTAGGCTGGCTCCCGGTATGGACGGATCCCAAAAGATATTGTTTGGTCACACATTAGTGTCACGCCAGAGGTTTGAACATACTGGTTAAGCAACCTTGTAGGCAAAAAAGAGGAAGATTCTCCCATGACTGAGTCAGTCATCAGATCTCAACTCGACTGATAATAAGTTTCAGAGAAGGGTGCCAGAAAGACTCTCACACACACACACACACACACACACACACACACACACACACACACACACACACACACACACACAACTGATGACAGTTGAAGTATTGGTTGAGTAACAGATCACAAAAAAGAAAACACATAAAATATTGTTATTGTCCAAATATTTCTGGGTCTAGCTGTATATGCATTCAGTATTTATGGATTATTTGGAGTGCGGCTGGCAGGTAAGTGGACTGAAGTTTTGAGCTACGTAAAAACACTGAGGAAAAATGAGTTGTAAACATCTTCTGTGGGCTCTTGTACTCCTTTGAACTTCTTATCCTGTTGCAGCATAATAAAGCTGCAGGAAGACAACTGGAGCTTTGCGGATTTATTCCTCACTGATTGTTTAAGATTTTACCACAACAATCATTTGAAAGCTCAGTGTTTTTGTATTTTGAAGGTTTGCTTCAGTTTGTGTTTATACTGAAGTAAACTTTTGTAATGTAGAGCTCAAAAGCTGAAAGTTTGTGTCTCTGGTAGGTTTAGCTGAACCGGTTAGCTTCCAGACATGCTTGATCTTATCTCATCCTCCTGGTTTGATCAGTCTGTGTGCAGTGCGTCTGTTCTTTTTCTTTTTGATCCTCATCTTAGATAATCTCATCAAATCTACCTTGTCATTTTTCGTTACTTGAATTAAAGTTTTATTGAGCTGTTATGGTACAATTTTAGGACTAAGCAACCCTTACTCCCTTACTGGAATTTCACATGAGCTCTTTCACATTAACTGGATAGCCTTTAAATAAGAATTAAAAATAACGTTAGCCTAAAGTTCTTGATGCAGAAGTCCTTTCCAATTTCTAGTTTGCGCTCCATTATTCCAAGCCGATATTCATATTTACCCTGAAAGTGTTTAATTATGGCACATAGTACAAATAAAAAGTGGGGGTAATGTTTTAGGCGTGCCCCAAAAATATATATAGATTTATTCACCTGAAACACATTTAGTGATACTTCTTACTGTACCAAAACCTCACCAGTTTTGTCTTTAACATACCTCTAAATGTATTCAAACAGACCTCGTGGCTGCATAAGGAATATTCATTTCTTTGTAGAAATGAAGCTTAGGAGTTTTAATGCCCTGGGGCTAAAACAGGTACTTCAAAAGTGTGTATTATACTTTGAGATGCACATAACCATTATTTACAACCGCATAATTCAGAATTATATTATACAGGTTGAATACTAAATAGATAGAAAAATAAATGAACAAGTAAATAGGCATTATACTTTATAACTTTGTTGACAAGTTAAACAACTCTATCAAAAGTATCGTGAAAGCAGCCATGTGCCCACATCAGAGTCTATACTTGTTCATACCTTCATGGATCACTGAATTTGACAATGTGTCACACCCTCTTGGAGATATCAAGAATATAACACCAAGTTGATATATGGGAGAAAATGTTTCAGAGCTTAATTTCTGCGCTCAAGTGCAATTATGCAATGCAATGCAATACATATCCCTACAATGAGACCTTAAGCTACATATCGTGATGTGTCAACATCCGAGATATCTCTGGGACACTTATTCTCTTGCCAGACTTTGCAAAGAAAATAACCAAAACGTTAGCGATAAAACCTTTGGGTCCTGTGGAATATGGGGTGGACTCTTTGCTGATTTGCTTCCTATAGCCGTCTAAAAAAGAATAACATATTGACTGTTTTTTCATCAAAATAATGGAAATGATCTATTTCAGTACTTGCATCTGACAGAGAGCTAAATCAAATATGCCACACAAAACAAAATGGCAGTTCAAGTATTTACTGTTTCCATGAGCAAAATTACAAAAATTCAAATTTAAAGATAGTCTTGAAATCCTGGTCGATGATAAACACTGTAAATCTGAAATATAAGTTAAGCAGCTTTTTACAACAGTGTACATATAGCAGAGGACATGTCAAAAGAAAAGACACATCCTATGTTAAAATGGGGTGCGTAGGTTTGTGTACATTTTTCACTAGTACCATTAATATAAAGATATAGCATAATTAAATGCATGTCCATCTTTTAAAAAAGAAAAATGTTAAGTTACCATACCATATGATATTTGCAAAGCATTTGAAAATAATTAAAGCTGAACGAAGATGTTTACAGATGAGGTTTGATTGGACAATGACCTTCGGGGAAAGGGTTTTGCAAAAGGTCAATTAGAAGTTACTTTGGACAAAAGAGTCTGCTAAATAATTAACTGTATAGGATATTGTGTCCACAACCAATCAGATCCCAGACCCATTTAAAAAACAACATCTGCCATCCTAAACTGGATTCAGACTTTGATGATATCTGTCTCCTGAAGTTGTCTTTTACTGACTACATCAACCAGTCTGCTTGGCATCGGCAAACAGTACTTTCCATGATGGGACTCCCAGCTGGGTCACTGGTTTTGGCTATACTGGTAGGCTACAAAATAGTGTGTGTGTGTGTGTGTGTGTGCGCGTGTGGGTGTGTGTGTGTGTGTGTGTGTGTGTGTGTGTGCGTGTGTGTGTGTGTGTGTGCAATAGCTTGCTGAGTGCAAGTAATTAAATGTTATTATAATCTACTTAGACACATTTTTTATATATTTTACGTTGAATAAAATGAAACAGTTTTTCATAGTTTTAGTTACCAAACTATCAAATGTATGTCTGAGATAGTCTATTTGTTAGAATGGGCAGTTCTTGCTCATAAACAGATGCTGGCTTGGATCACCGCTCCATGATTTTCTTATTCCCCCTTTTTCTTTTGCACACCTAAAGCTAATGGTTTGAAAAGCCTGATATTTAACTCAAATTTATTTGGTTTAACACAATTATATAAAAAAATCCATCTAAGTTGTTTCAAATGCTCAATCCAGAACCTGTACAGTATATATGTGGCATCTGCAGCTGGTCATTTACATACTCTAGTGCTCATCATTCCTTACTGGATGAGGGTAAGTAAATATGGCGGACATCCTTAAGTCTTTCAATTCTATAATCAGGACTATCATCCATCAAGAGAAGATTAAAATTCAGGTTTGTGGTTATGAGTGAATTTATATCCTTGTAATTAATAAAGCAATAATTTTGGTTATTTGGTTATTATTTTATTAAACATCACAGCCACTGGCAATAAGCAAACTTTAGCGTGCATGGTAATTATGTGGTAGTATAATGGAAGTAATGTAAGGAGCTCATGCTTATATCTAACACTGATAAGATCAACAGAAAAATATTCAATGGCACTGTTCCGTGACATCAAACATGAGCATCAAGATAAACATGTTCGGCGTCATACCTCAGCTACTGAAGCTGTTTTCTGTAAGTGTATGGAAAGAGTACGTTAAAAAGGAGGAGAAATGTGGTTATTATGTGGGTGGAGCAGAGAGAGAACATCTAAGGTATATAATGACTGGAAGATGTGGACAGTTGATGGTGAAAATGGCTCTCCAACAGTTAGTGTGTGGATTCACTCTGATGACCATTCTGCTTTGCAAAAGTAAGAAAGATAATTTAATTTCTCTTTACAATATAAGAACTTTTGTATTAACCAAGTTAACTTATAGAACAATTAAAAATCAAATAAGGAAGTTTAGTTCTTTACAGTAAGTCAGATTGGACTTCCTTGGTTACCTTGGTAACTCAATTCTACATGAAAATAAAACATTTTGAGGCTCTAAACAGGACTGATATTTATAATATGTTTGCTGAAATGTCTACAAATAAAAGGTTATTTCTTAAGGTTTCCTTTACATTGTGTGACCATTGGATGTGCACCTGTCACATCCTGGATTTTGTTCAAGGATCAGTTTTGTTTGTTTTTTTCATCGTGTGACTGAAAGGGATTTGGATGCATCACCATATGATATTGTCTTTCACTGATCACTGACAACTTCATAGAATGAAATATATTGATTTGATTTGACAGATGTATGTGTGATATTGGCAAACATTGAATCTGTATTAACTTCATTGGCCCATATCATGATTTAGCTTCTGATTTATACCTCTGTCCACAAATCATAGCTACTCAGAAGTCTCTGAAAAACCTCTTCATGAAAATATTCATTTACAAACACATCAAATAAAAGAGGTATATTTAAATATTGAACAGTTAATGAGGGTTGTGATATTTGGCACAGGAAACACTGTTTCATGATAACTTGTTATTAAAAAAAACTACAAACAGTACAAATCGAAAGAGTTCTTTTTCGCTTTTGTTAACATGACTGAATGCTGAATGAGTTACCAAATATTCAAAACCAAATTAACTCAAATCTGATCATTGGTTTGATTTAAAAAATATTTCAAATTTGGATGAAATAATGTAAGCACAATGTAAACATGATCTACCTTGTGAGAAACTACAACAACATGTCTGATCTAAAATCCCCCACAATGAACCGTACTGTGTCACATTTTGCCCTGACATGGCTACTTAACATGTTTCTCTCTTCCATCATTCAGGTTGTTAGTCCCAGCAACCAGGTAAGCATGACACCTTTTTCAAGTATTGTAACTCCTTATATCTATAATAGATGCAGAGATTACATTTTATTGACAGCACATCTTGTACCATCAATATTTTAAAATACAGGGATCCAGAAAGGGACAACATCAGACCTATTTTTACTTCTTTTCCCCCACTCCCTATTCACTTTGACTTTAGAAGAAGTGATTTTAAGATTTTAAGATTTTAGTGCTTATTTTGAGTCTTTAAACAGTTTAGCCGCCTTTTATAATTTTGATTTTAACTTCTCAAACTGTGTCGCTCGCTCCATGTTGCCCCTGAGGTCCAGGTCGAAAAAAAGGAGGGATGCAACTTTCTTTGTGGTTACCTCCTAAATATGGAACGGGCTCAGCCCTCCACATTATGACTACCAATGGACATTTTTGTAAAAAATCAGACAGAGTTTTAGCATCTTTAGTGACTTAAGCAACTTTCCCCTTGTTTCATATTCCACATTAAAAAAACAACTTGTTTTTCAAGTATGGGCACTTATGGCATCCTTTCCATTTGTAACTCCTGTTTAATCTATTCCAGCATGTGTCAGAGTTGTAACCAACGGCCGGATCGTTGGGGGCCAGGATGCGAAGATGACCCTGGCAGGCTGTTTTAAAAAAGAATGAAGAATTTGTCTGTGGAGGGTCACTGATCACCGATCATTGGGTGCTGACGGCAGCTCAGTGCATATCATAGTCAGAATACATTATTGAAAGTTTATGTGCTCACATAGAATAAAATAAAATAAAAATAAAATAAAATAAATAGAATAACTTATTTTCTATTTCAGTCGTGACCTCTACCAATCAGCCATTCATCTTGGTCTCCAGAACCGATCAGGTCCCAACCCCAATGAAATGACCCGGAAACTTGAGAAGATCACCTGCCATCCTCAATATGACCCTTACAGCTCTGATAATGATATTTGTCTCCTGAAGTTGTCTTCTGCGGTTAATTTTACTGACTACATCCGGCCGGTGTGTTTGGCATCAGCAAACAGCACTTTCCATGATGGGACTCCCAGCTGGGTCACTGGATTTGGTGCTACAAGTAAGACGCATCATATTTCCTCATAACATGCTGATTCTACACTGCCTGCAAATCTCCTAAGTTTTTAAATCTTTCTAAATTAGGTCCTTCTGGTCCAATATCTGAAACTCTGCGGGAGGTAGAAGTGCCCTTTGTGGGAAACAAAAGATGCAGATGCAACTACGGGGGCTCCACAGTCACAGACAACATGATCTGTGCTGGACTCAGAGCTGGAGGGAAGGATTCCTGTCAGGTACAGTAACTCTAGCTTTTTCAGATTTTAAGAGTGTGTGTAAGAGAGAAAGGGTAACATCTTTCTGACTACTATCAATTAAATGTTATTATCGTCTCTTTGGTTAGCCAGAATTTGTAATGTAAAATGAATGTTAAATGCTAGCATTGGAAATTTTTGCCGCTTTTAAATGTACTGATTAGGGAAGAAGACATTTTTAAATCAGAGCTATAAATCCTCTCTCTATCACATGATTTTTTGCTAACATCACAGTTCATGCTTCCTTTATGTTTGCTGCTCAGAAATACATCCAAAAGGGGGCTTCCCTTTGAATTCTGATGTCAGTTTCATACAATTCAGTCATTTCAACATTTATTTACTTTGGCACTGCCCATTAGTGACAACGCTCTGGAAAGAAGTTATTTTTTAATGTAAAATTATCTATATGTCCTTTGGTATGTGTTTTGGGAAAAGAGCGGAAAATGTACAATCAACAATTACACTTTGATTCTGCGTACCAATCTGTAAAAGGAATTTCATAGATGAGCTGGAAATTCCATTAGCTGAACTGCCCTAATATCATTAATATTTGCTTAAAAGACCCATTGGATAAATTGACAACAGACTTCCTTGTGGACAATGGAAATGGTGGACCCTGGAACTTTATAAGATAACTGAAATTTGATGTTTCTTAATTAACTGTAATAACTGTTCCATTGAATGTGTCATAGGTTTTGTTTAGTTTTTTTGTTCATTTTTGTGTTTATACTGTTCAACGCAATTGCTGAGGTTTCTAATGATACTACTGTTTGCTCTTTCATGCTTGCAGGCTAAAGGACCCTGACAATGGATCAGATTATGAAGATGTCAATAAAAACTCTCTTTATATTTGGCATAGGACATAAATAGGTTGAAAGCTTTATTTAAGACCAAGCATCTGATATCTGATTATGATTTTCTTTATCCCTCCCCTACAGGGAGACTCAGGGAGACCACTGGTGACCAAAAAGGAGTTTTACTGGGTCCAGAGTGGAATTGTCAGTTTTGGTCGGGGCTGTGCCCTCCCTATGTTTCCTGGAGTGTACACTCGTGTCCCAGTACCAGAAATGGATCAATGACACCGTCACTGGCATGCAGCCAGGATTCATCACCTTCACTTCCTCAGGCATCCACAGCGACTCAAACTTTAGTTGTGCCACATCGACCACTACCACTACCCGCTCTCCTAACCATAAGCCTGATCCTACCAATCCCTATATCCATTCAACATTGTTCACCACCAATGCCAGTACCACTGACAAAGACGACAGCATTTTCAGTGGTGGTGAAAACCTGATCCATTTCACTCATTTCATCTCTCTGTTTACTCTTGCTGTCTTCTTCCATGTCTTTGTTGGAGGTGGCTGAAAGCATCTTAACACACTGACTCGTACACTGCCCTTCAGTGAACATTTGAGGTGTTTTAGATGTGTAACTTGCTTTTGTGACACTTCTTAAAAGTAAAAGGGATCAATTTTATTGTACTCACTGTTTAATTCTATAGTTCTTCCACCATAAAGACTACCGGGAGGTATAAATGTGCTTTAAAACAAGCAAGACTTTTTACTTTATTATAAATTCTCATTTTTGACTATTTTATGTGCTAAGAAAACGCATCTTGGTGCGGTCGGAAAATATTTTTTAAAATACAAACCTGGGTTTTTTGATTGTCATTAACAAAACTAAACTGTGTGAGATGATCAAATGTTACGTGCAATTTCACACATTATGAGATAGTTGCGAACAGGCTCGGACTGGCAATCTGTGATTTTGGGCATTTGCCCAGTGGGCCGCCGTGCTTTTGGGCCGGCCCATTCAGAATTTTTTCATGTCAGCCCAGATATGTCGAGTGGCTACTCGCAGAATGAAAACATTGGAATGGTACGATGTCAATCAATTGCGACGAGTACAATTTATACCCGTCACTTCAGGTATACATCTGTGTCATGGTGTCATCTTTGTCATAAACTGAAATATAATAAAGACTACTTTTTATTAGGAAAGAAAAGATTAATCTTTTGTATCTGGTGGATTTCTGTTAAAAGTTTTAGAAAAAAAAAAAAAAAAAAACATTATGTGGCGGACGGCAGTGCATGATGGGTAGGAAGCTAAAGCCTGACGTGAGTTGCGTTTGATGTTTTGATTGGTGAAGGTTCATGGTAAGACGGATGCATGTTGTGCATATATTTGCTGTATAAACCGTGGAAAGAGCTGTAAAAAATATAAAAGGGGGGAGGAGAAGATCTGTGATAAAAAAGCACAAAGCTCTTCAAGCTGACGCATCTTAGTGAAAAAGATAATTTGTTTGCTGTCACCAGTAGTGGTACTGCAACTTCTACTAGCATTGCTGCAAATGCTCCCGCCTCTTCTTCAGCTTCAACCATGGATGTATTACATCCATGACTTCAACGGATGAAAGCGAAGGCAAAGTCACTGGAGGTCAGTTCAAGATGAAAACCAAGTCACGTTTGTATTGGATCAGATTCGGAGTATTCCGTGGCCAGTGAGAAAATTGAGGGAAAGGACGCACAAGATATTACAGAACTTCTCAGCAATGATTATCTGAGGTCGAGCCTGGGGTCATCGGGCCAATAGTGGGCCGGTCCAGAGGAAAAATGCCAGGGCCTATTTTTTCCCCCAGTCCGACCCTGATGCTGACATTAATTGTTTCCGCTCCGGTTATCAAATATTTTGGATCAAACAAATCACAAGAATATCAGCTTTTCAGCAGCATGTGCACCCACTTGAAGCTGCTGATGAATCAACAGGATTTCATCTTCAGTGGTGGGATGAGTGACCTGACACTGAACATAGTAAGATCTGATGTAATTTCATTAATCCTGCTTTCTTTCTCTCATATCACATCTGCTAACTCAGTTTGTTGAAATAATTGTAGATAATTCTAGATATAAATGCGACTCTTGTGAACTTGAAGTGTGTTCATGATTCAGTAAAATCATTGCTGAGTAACTGAACAGATCTGTGTCCTGACAGAAACATCAGCAGGTCTTCTGGTGTGTTTGCTGCTCAGCTGACTGTGTGATATAGTCTGCATGTTTACTTGCATGCAGAGCAGGTAACGATGATCCAGCCACTCGGCATGTCCAAGCATGTTTTAACAAGTACTGAAAAATGTAGACTTGTGATCCGATGACCCAAAACATGAACATGAACAAGACCGGAATGAGAAATGAGGCTTTGGAACAGCAAACTTTAAATGGTGGAAACATCAGCAGGCTGCGTCTGTCTGCCAAACACAGATCATTGTGTCGTCTGACTTGCAGCGAAAATTTATGAAGTTGCTTTACTTTGCGTACTCCAGGTGAAAAGATGTAGAATGACTTAAACATACTTTTGCATTTATCATGATTCTAAAAACTTATTTCTGTTCACCAGAATTACATATTCAGATTTTATTTAGTCATTTGATTCCTTTCCTGCACAAAAATGACCTTTATTTAACATTATGTTTTCTATTTATGGCTGCTTCTTTATCCAAATCGGCAGCACTTTAGTTTCTACCAGCTGCTTTGTATGTGCAGTTTTGTATAATTAATGTTAAATAACCTTTTTTCCATCTTAGACTATGTTAATTACTGGTTTAGTTGGTGGTTTACCACCAGGATGAAGCCCAAAGTTTTGCACTTCAGCAGCTCAGGTTTAAGAAGCGTAACAGGTGATGGGAAGATCTGAGTGTGAACTTCACAAACTATAAAACAACCATAGAATAACTTGTTAATCAGTAAATGAGCCAGTTATGATGTTTGCCCTTTTTCATGGTGATCCATGGATGAGGGCTGATCCAAACAGGCCAAATTAAGTTGTGTGGAAGGGCAGAAAGAGTCTAGATACAAATAGATTTACATCACATTCACACATTTCATTTTTTTCAGGCTAAAAGATGCACTTCAACGTTGTCATATTTATGCCAGGCCTGTAAGTGGTGCTGAAACTGCCAGAAATACACCAAAAACTGGAGAGAAGACAATGGAGCATGCACAGATGCAACGCACTGGTAATAAAAAAGCAGTAGAAGAAGAGGAAGGTCTAGCTTTGTTCTCAAGTCTCAGAACCTATGGACTTTAGGCTCCTGGTGAACTGGGTAAACTCATACCAGTTTAAACAGAACCAAAGCATGCAGATTAACTTCACAGAGATAAAACATCAACAGATTTAGTTCTGAAAATTGATGATTTAGTTGTCAGGCTCCATAAAAACCTGCAGTTTCTCCAAAATGAACAACAGGGTATGTTCGGACAAATGAGGGAACTTCATGGTGCGATATCTATAAATCAGACCGGAGGCAGGACGTGGTCGGCTTCCTGTAACACCACAGCCAGCTTCACTTATACCTTTTATCTGATGTAGTTTCTTTTTTTGACTTTCTGAAGCTTATTGGTTATTTGTTTTTTCTTCTTTTTTTTTCATGGTGGCGTTTTTTTTTTCAAGCTTTCTGTTTTGGGAACCGTTTCAGAAGAGGTTCCAGTCTCCATAAACGCTGGCTCTGTGATGATAACTGTATCAGAATAAACCTAAATCCGTCCCCGTGTGGAGAGGAAGAAGGCGCAGACAGTGGATTTAACTGTGGGAAGATGGTGCAATTAGCCCCGATGCAATCTCACAAAATGAATGCAGCAAAATGTCAGCACCTTGGAGGAACAGCTGACATGTGGACACTTTATACTTCAAGGCAAAGCCAAACGGGGCGGTTTGTACAATTATGTGGAATGGCCTCCGCTGGTAAAAACTCAAAAAATATGAAAAAAACATTTGCATTGCAGTCATCTGAATCCACGTAAAGCTAACATGCTAAATCTAACACTATCTCCTGAGCTACAGGTGCAAGGCTGCAAACGTAAAGATCAACAGATGTTTGACAAGAGAAAGAGACGTTAATCTGAGATGGGGAATAACAGCTCTGAACAGGAGCATAGTTCACACCCCCATCCCCACCCTGCTGCTAATATTCATGTTTGCACACACACGTAGGCGTGCATGTTTGCAGGCATAGGACACATGCAGGTTCTCTCACAGCGGCGGGAGCCCTGACAGCTTGGTCCGACGGTGAGAAGAGCCTGACCTGTCAGAGTGGATTTAACCCAGCTGTCACTGAAGGAAAGCAGGACACACCGGGGGCAACGTGATGGTGTGTCTGCGTTTTGTGGGGGGAATTCAGGATGGGGAGGTTTGGGTAGGTCAGCAGCTCAGGAGCAACAGACATGTCAACTTGTGTTTCGGGTGATTCAGTGTCATTTGTGGTACATTAGTGTCACAATTGTGTACATATGGGCGTCTGGAATGAGGGCGAGCCGACAGATGGGGCTGAGCAAGTTGCGTCTGGTCAATATCATCACGGGCCAGCGAGCCTAAATATTAACGGGGTCCTGAACTGTGTGTTGTTTTGGGGCAGGGGGGCAATTTAGACAGAAAAACAACAAAACAGAGAGTGAAATGGAGGAAAAAAACAGATGTTGTTTTTGGAAAAGAGGAGGATTTGATGACTGGAGGATGAGGAGAAAGGGAATTGGATAAGTAAGTGCTGTACCTGCATCATTAGGTGTGTTTGGACCCCTGCTGGCAGTTTACCATGGCAACCATTGTTTAGATCGTTCTCACCTGGGCAGTAGACCCCGGAGACTGAGGTTTGTTAGGATGGAAGTGTGGAAAGATGAGTGTGTTAAGGGGGGGTTGGCTACAGATGATGCCACAGTTGGTGCGGTGTTACAGCCAAGCGGTGCCCTGCAGCGACAGTAATAAACCAAACCGGCTGGTGGTTTCTGGTCCAAAACGGACGATTAGTCTGATCGGTGTCTTAACTACTCAACTCTAATAGACATGTAGGGAAAAGGAAACACAGTTTGACATTTATTTAAATAATGAAGTCCTTTTATTATTATTTTAGCCTTCATCTCATTAGTTTTCATTTTCAATCCTAAAAGAAAGATGCAACGGCATTAAGCTGATTGGGATCGATAAAATGTGTATCCAAAGCAAGCAGCACAATGACATCAGTGAAGGTGATGTTCATGCAAAAACTTTAGATTAAGCCTAAAAAAACCAGGATAAACTGGAACAAGAGGCTGCTATATACGTATGCTCAAAAGAATGATTTAAAATAGAATAAAATGGTTGAATTGGTTGTTTGAATGCTGGTCATGTCCAAAAAGTTGTGGAATAATATTTTCCTTTAAATGGATGCAACCACGAAGAAGCAATGGGAGACAACATTGCAGTAGCAGAGAGGCGAAGGTAGAGCCATGCGTGAAAGTAAAATGAAAGACACAACAAATAATTGGCCACACAATTCCCAAACAGTGATTAGTTAATTCTGGTGTGGACCAAATCAACAGAACAACAACAACATGAATGTGAGATATAACTTATATTTTCTGAACATGTCAGTGACAGAACTAAAATAACCTGAGTAGTCTGGTGCGCAGGCTTCCACCCATTACGCCTGATCAAGACACAATGTCATTAAATGTATTCATTCCCTCACACTAAAGAAGAAAAACACTTTTATCACTGTAAGAAGCTGAAATTGGCAAAAAGAATTATAAATACAAATTTTATGAAAATCAAGAAATTGTTTTTAAATGGTGGTTCAATAGAAATATTATTTGTAAAAAGCAAAAACATATTACAAACTAAACTATGTTACGTCACTCATCAGCTAATAATTAGTTAAACAAGCCTTTGATATGATCACTGCAACCAGCTGTTTTCTGAAACTCTCCATCAGACTTCTACACCTGTCCACAGGTATTCTGACCCACTGCTCATCATTAAACACTCTCATTGGTCCAGGACCATTTTTGTTTGTTTTTTTCAAATCAACTGAAATAAAAATCTTTGCCTTATTTCACTAAATTATGATTAAGCACTTTTTTTATTGCTTTTTTCTGTCTCCAGCTGTTTGATTGACTATTGAGAATTAGTCCACTGAAAGCCAAATACTAAAATTCATATCAACATTCTTATCTGTCTTGGCCTCTCCAGGATTCTTCATCCTCACGACATAAAAGCCTGTTATGACTCTACCCTCCATCCCACAAAGGATTAACATTCACTCATCTTCACCATTTTCTAACCAACGTGGTTAACTTCACTGCAACACAAGTAATGTGACTTTACTTCTCTCAAGAGGTAGTAAAAGTGTTTTGGAAAATAGTTTTATCTGATCATAACACAGAAGCAGAAATGCAGGCGTACGCTGATTTTAATCGTTATTATATCTTTGAAGTCACGCGGTCAAACGTGCACAGCATATCTTCTCCGTGCACTTCATCCTGGTTTATCAGTACTTTGTGGTTTACTTGCTTGATAATTAATTTGTTCTGATTCTAGAAATAGTTATGAGTCTTATCTGTTTCCTTCTAAAGGTAATCTGATCTAACGGCCGATTTGGCCATTTCAGACGGAGGACTTGTTTGGTAAAGTTTATTTATCAAGCACACTTAAAACAACACAAAGTGTCCGTCCTGTGAAAATCTGAAGATTTAAATGCAAAATATATTTAAATATAGTTATGCAAAATAAATATGAGATATACCGAGAACTGATGACAAATACACAGTAACAAGATGAATAGCATATAAAAACACACCCAGAAGATAAAATAAAGGTCACACACTTCCATTAAAAGCAATTCAAAAGGTGCATCTTAATAGGAAATGTAACATGGTCCGTCAACGTTAATCCACCATAAATGCCTCCAAGCAGATGGAAACAACTTGATCTCACGAAAATCTAAAGAAAACAAAATGAGGGCTGCCTTGAGCTGGTTCCCATTTCTTCCTGATTTTTGTTAAACTTTCCTGAACAATCTCCACCCTTCTCAACTGGGACAAAACTGTACATCCTATCTTGCATCCAATTTGACACAGTTTATGTTCTTGAAACAATATTCTCCAGATTTTCCTCATGCCTCTGCCATCTAACTTTTTTTTTCTTGAGGAAACTTGGTATCCTCGAGAAGAAGGTGAACTTGGCTTGAAAATTTTAAATAAAATACAATTTACAGGTTCCTCCCTCTCTGCTGTGCTTCAGCTCTGTCTTCAAAAATGATCTTATTCAGGTTTCTAAGTTTCCAGTTTCTGGGTTTCCAGATAGTTGCATTTTCTTTTGCTTTAAAAAACATTTTTTATTAGATCAAAGCTAAAACAATCTTGCAAACACATTTTAAGAAAACCTCAGTGTGAAGCAGCAGACAAATTTAATGAGGGAGCATTTTCACATGTTCAGCAAGTTCAGCAGAGTGAACTTAAGCTTATTAGATTCTGAAACATCACTCAGAGCGAATGCTGATGCCGCTTTGTGTCTGCTGCATGTGGATGTACGTACGCTTAATTCCTCGGAGGGAATGCACAGCATGTAATGATGCTGTGGGACATAGAGCCTTAATGGGGCTGAGTTTTTGCAATGTCTGTTTCTGCTCAGTGCTCAGCAGTTTTTGTTTTCAGGCACATTTCTTTCTATAGTGAAATGCTTGAAAAACTGATGAAAGTCATGAAATAACTGTTAAAATGTGCAGAAGGCTCAAATGAAATGAGGAGCAAATGCTGCCTGTGAGTAGATCCTCAGGAAACAAAAAGGATTTCAGACAACGTACATTTTTATCTCAACGTTTTGACAAGATGCATTGTGGAAAGAGTCCTGCTGCAGATGAAGCTAAATGAATCCGCCTGACAGGTGCCAACAGAGACACAGAAATCTGTGTGCGTGCTCTTTTTGTCTACGTACAAATAAATTGATGCATTCAGACAAATTGCGCTTCGATCACTGCTGTGTTGCTATTCTAGTAGAGCTCCACTGGTGGTGCATCCTTTCTGTCTGCCTGCCTCTTTGTCTCTCTGTGAGCCCAGTATCCCACTGCCTCTCCAGACTGGCTTACTAAGCCCCTCAGCAAACACACACACACACACAAACACACGCATTTATATCACACACATCAATACATGCTGAAACACATGGATGCACAAACTCATTCCCCACACACACACACAAAACACATCGGAGCACTTTGCAACCCTAGTTAGACCATGCATGTACACACAGATGTGCACACAATATCACATTTACACACCTAATCACACACTCAGAGCAGCGCATGAGGTGCCCAGCAGGGGGTGGCTGTGATTGACCAAGCACTTTATGACTCTTAAATGGCTTTATTCCCTTTCTACTTAACCGCCACTCCTTCACGCTGCCTCAGTGTCACACAACACAAACACACAAGTGTGAAGGCGCGGTCTTGAGGGGGTCTCTCCAACTGAAAATTAATGAGAGCCATCACACACCACACACACACACATATCGCCACCCAGATTGCGACTTGAACTCCCTCCGACTGTCTGGAATTGGCCAAGGTCACCCTAAAAGTCTGAAGTGCTGTAGGTTTTTTTTTCCTTCTTCTTCGCTCTTTATGACCTTCCTCTGATAGTTTTTCTTAAATTTTGGGAACCGGCCAGGATTCAAGTCTAATGACTGTACAGAGCAGGTCAATACATGGGAGATAGGGGTGATTGATTTTAATTGGCAGGACACCAGAGAGGAGGAAGGGTGCAGGAAGATGAGTTTGCTTGGCGTGATAGTCTGAAGGCTGCGTCTGATTACTGCTTTGCACGTCTGACCAGAATGACACACATGAGCTTTGTGTTATTTTTCACACATTTTTCACAAAAAAGGGACAAAAAAACGAGTTAAATGCAGAATCAAGCACAGAAAGGTTTGATGAATGAAGAATTAACATGTCAGCACAGGTAAAACAATGATTTTCCTGCTCATGTGGAGGAGGAAAATCACCCTTCAGCCCGGGATATTTGGCTCTAGCCCAGTTTGTTGACAGACACATTCATCCTGCTGATGTGCCCTGGAGCAAGACACTGAAACCCTGTCAAGCCCCAGAGAAACTGCTCTGTAGCTGACCTCTGGGTCTGCCTGCAGGAGGACGAGTGAAAGAAAGAATGCAGAGATCAATGCAGTTTTAATTAACGGGGCTGAAAGAGGATGGACTGAACGGGTAAACAGTGTGGAGTTTAACCCACAAGGAATTCTAGGATTTGGTCGTTGAGTTGACAATAATTCACATCATCACTTTCATTCATCGCGGTTCTGAAGTCTTTGAGCTCATCACACAGTCTTTCTAAGCAGATCCACCTTGTGGTAGGACCCCTTTTTCCTGCAGAACTGTTCCTGCTGTGATGGATCCAACAAGGTAATGGAAACATTCCTCAAAGGTTCTGCTCCATATTGATTTGAGAATCTCCTGTTCTACCACATCCTAATGGTGGAATATTGGACTGAGATATGGAGACTGTGAACACATGGTCATGTTGGAGATGATCTGAGCTTAGTAGAGCTCCTGTTGCTTTTCTATCTATTTATTTTTTCCAACCAGTCTGACGATTGTCCTCTGACACCAACAAGACATCGTGGTCCAAACAGCTGCTGCTCACCGGATATTTTCTCTCCTTCAGACCATTCTCTTTAAACCCTAAAAATGGTTGTGTGTGAAAATCCCAGTAAAAACTCAGACCAACAACTCATATTCAGTGACGATGCGATTTTGATTCAATTTGATCTAGGATCCACCGATCGATATGAAATGATATAAAGCAATATAATGAGTGATTAATAACTGACGATTGATGATGATTATTTCCCTTCAACGGAAAAAGCAATTAGATCATCATTTAACCTTTATTTATCCCTGAGCTCTGGCATTAACATTCAGTTTAAAAGAAAATGTTTTCAAAATAAAATTGCGTTTGTTAACTGGTTACTGTATTGACTTTTGGCCGATGTTAGGATTTTGGATCAATATCATTGTTTCATTGACTATATGATCGATGTGTCGATGTATTGTCCCACTCCTACTAAATTCACCATGTGATTGGTTGATTAGATATTTGTGATAACAATTAATTCAACAGGGGAACCCAGTGAAGTGGCCTAAATGCCTAAATGCATATATGAACTATATTTATTCTACATCGTTAATAACTTAAAGGGATACTGTGTAACTTTTGACCCAATTATCAGCCTAATGTGAGTAATAATGGATGATTTCTGGGGTCTGTATACAGTCATTGATCCCGCTCTAAGGGGGCTGTCCTCTTCAGAAACCAGACATTGTAACTTTTCAGGAGTGGATCCGTCTCTCATGGGATCATGTGACCTGCAGCGCTTTGCTTTACGGTTTCCACTCTATAAACAGAGGGCTATGGTCTGTGCTACTTTTTCCTCCTCTGCGATTTAAAGTTTTCAATCCTAAACAAAAAAGGAATGTGAAAATGTGTCTGTGGAGCCCAGAAAGAGAGAGACTGTTTAATTTGGAGGTAAGTTACAGGTTTAGCGCCCCCTAGCGGCCAAAACTTACACAGTATCCCTTTAACAGAGGTCTCAGTTTTGCAGTTTTCAGGTCGATGACCTGAAGTATTTTTCATTTCAAATATTTAAAAGCTTTTCCCAGATGTCACTCATAAGTTATGAGCAACGATGACTAACCCTGTGATTTTAGACATGAACCATGTAATAATGTTGGTTTTTCCCTTAAGACCCTGGTTAAGGCAAAATTTCAGATTTATTTCATTTTCTGTGTGGTTTAACTGTGCCTGCAGGTCTTGGCTAGAAAAAAAGATCCAACCATAACAAAGCAAACTGCATGTGTGTGTATGTGTGTGTGTGTGTATGTGTGTGTGCGTGTATGTGTGTGTGTGTGCGTGCGTGTGTGTGTGTGTGCGTGCGTGTGTGTGTGCGTGTGTGTGTGTGAGCTGTCTTGCTGGCCTTCTCCATCTGCCTGCCACCAGGAGTTCTTGTCACCTCATAACCAATGAAGTGTGCCATCCTCTTTGGTTACACGTTTTTTTTAGTGTGCATTCTCCTGCTAAGCCGGAGTCACTGTGAACCTTTTGCCTCGACAGAGTAGGCGGCTGCCAAGCCGGTGAACTCCCGGCGTAAGGTTGAGCAAATACAGTTAACATTGACCTCCTGTGTGCATGGCCTCCCTCCAGCTCAGGCTTTTTAAAGCCACACACCACATCCTTAAATAGGACTGCTGTTAGAGACATCATGCAGGCAGCATAGCAGTTGTTCTACTCTTTCAGTGCCTTTAACTCATCCGGTACAGCTTATTCATCACATTTTAGCTTGTCAGTTTAATTGTGTCATGGTTCATGGATGAAAATGACCCAACGCAAGCTTACAAGTACACAGGGATAAATAAATGCTTTAGGACAAAACCAGTGAAGTCCAAAATCAGAAATCAGGCAAAATAAGAAAAAGGACAGAGGTAGATGAGAAAAGATTGGTGTGGAGAAAGCAACAGTGCAAAAGATCAAGAGTAAAATGAGTCGCAATGAACACCTGGTAGGCTAAAGGTAGACTACAGTACACAGGAAGCCTTATTTTACAAAACGCTGTAACAGTGTTTGAGAAAATGACATTTTATATCCATGGACCCGACATTAATTTAAATAAGAATCTGGATTTACTACTACATTTTAAATATTATAAATAACATTTAAATAATATAGTATAAATAAAATGCTTTACTGAGGAAATGCCGTCAACAGAAACAGAGGAAAGAAATCTCCACAACAAATCCAAAATACATTAAATTAAATTAAATTCCTATAGGCTGTGGTTTTCATTAAATCAATAAAGAGAGACAAATCCAATTCTTGTTTTCCTTCTAAAATCTTTGTAAAATCTGCATCCTGTATAATTTTGTAGGAGCTTCTCTCCTGTTTATCTTTGCTTCCTGACCTTGTTCAGACCTGGGTTCAGTCTGCTGATGACATCATCAGAGTTTTGTATTTACTCTCCTCTGTATTTATAGCACCCAGTTTACTTTGACCTTTGCCAGTTAGTTTTTTGTACTTTTCCACTAACGTTCCCCTTGTTTCTTTGTGCCTCCAGATGCTAATTTTGTTGGACCCTGTTGGATTACCTACTGCAGCAGCACCTTCAGCTCTTTGTTATTTTCAGTAAGTCATTATAATTTATTTGTGCCCTTTTGTTCGGCTTGCCTCCTGCCCGTAATTCTGCATCTGGGACGTCAACTTCACATAAATGTGACAAGAATTACTCACCATCATTGATGGAACAATAAACTCTGAGCCATACAAGCAAGGATTAAAATGAGCAACGAGCCACAAACCAAAGAAGAAGAGTTAAGTAAAATAAAATGGATGTGTTTAGTTCAACAGAAACAGTTGTAGAAGAGGATGAAATGAGCAGTTTATGTGTGGAAACCCACAACATCCCAGAGTTGAAGCCATTTTACAGCGGAATGAATCAGAACTGGAGCTGCAGCATGTTTTGATGATTTGTAATCAAAATGCAAATTTTTCTAATAATATCAAGGTAGCAGACCTGTCTACCTTTGTCAACTTTAAAGGTGTTAAAAAAATAATTCCAGCAGATCTCTGGCGACTCTTTTCATGCCTGCTGTCATTTCTGCGGGAGTAACGTCAAATAACGTCTCACTCCAGGATGGGATTACTACGCAACAGAGGAGGCAACAAAGTTCAACTCACCGCCATAAAACTCACGATCATAAAAGCGACACTCAAAAGTTTTGATGGTGAGTCTAAATGTCTGTGAGAGACGTTAAAGGGCTCATTGGCTGCACTGTTAGAGCTGAGGATCTTTCATCAGAGCGCAGCCAATGTCTGTTGTCACCTTTTTATGCTGGCAGGAAGAAACACAGTTACACAACTCAGACGCACATACATGCGCCAAAAAAGCTGTCTATTCCTAAATGTCTCATCTTGAGTCGTAGTTCATGTTCGTACTTGAACTCTGTTTAAGACATGAGAAGAGTCTGTTTGCATAAATACTCATATCCGTGATGCTGGTGAGCTAATGAGCCTGATAATTGCCATTTATTCTTCAACACAGCTCTCGTTTTTTAAATTCCTTCAGTCTTCAGGAATTTAACGCTTTAATGCCTAATGCATCATATTTAGAATAAAGTTGCTGAGAACTATTGCATCACTTTTTAAAACTTTTTTTTATTAATCTAGAAATACAGAGCCTCATTTGCAACAGGCCTGCTTTTTGGTAAAAACTGTGCTCCAAAGTCTGATTTATTCAAATCATATTGTTGTATTCAGCTCCCCCCGTCCCACCTCCATACTTGGCCTCATCACAAGTCGTATCTGTTATTGTAATTTTCTGTTATGTCTTCCTAAAAAAGTGCTGCATGAGCTTCAACTATCAGCACTTTTGCTCCCTTTATTCTAATCTTCACAACGCCTCAAGCAGCATCTCCACTGGCTCTTACAAATATCAGATCAATTACAAAATGTATTGACCCCAATTAGTTCCCGCACCTTATCTTAGTTTGGTTTTGCTCTATCTACATTATTTATGTCTATGAATGTTTTTTATTCTATAAACATTGTATTTGCTCCACCTGCTCCTTGTTGCTCTCTTTTGATTTATTGTTTGGTTTCCTTGAGTGCTGTGAAAGG
>JAVQJG010269197.1:0-39609 GCA_036024015.1 Craterocephalus amniculus
AGTGTCTTAATATTTCTGAGAGCGGACTCTTAAATCACTGTAATGAGGATATAATTAATGCAAGAAAAAAAACATTAGTATTGCTGTTATTACAGCTGCTGTATGATGACCTGTTGCACATGCTGATCTGAATCATCTCAGCTCGGACAAAAAAAAAAAAAAAAAGGTACTGGAGGATTTAAATGACAATAATAAAATATAAATATATAAAATATAAAGACATTTGGAAAACGAGGTTTAGCTCTCCAGACATGCTGAGCGAAGAGAGACGCAGGTCACATCTGTGAGCACCGAGTCCTGCAATTCTTAACTCTCCATTGAACATGACAGATTCCCCGCAGACAGCCGGGCTCAGGAGGAGTTGTCAGCTCAGCTGTCCCCGTTAACACATCCAACAGAGCAGCAGAGCTGAGACGATCAAAAAACAGAGAGCAGGAAACCCCTGGACTTATGTAACAAAGAGCATTTTGCTTCATATTAAGCAGATAAAACAAATAATGTTACGTCAAATACTGGAACATAGCGGCATTTCCGTACACTCTTCCTTTCACATTTACACAAGACCACAGCCGTATCCATACATGTGTTTCTAACATGCCGCCTGTGATGCGGTGAATACAGCATGTAAGCAGATATGCTGACCACTGCAGTACAGCTGCAGTCTCACATTCACGCTGCCATTTCAACATCATGACTCAAATAACAAGGTATGCTTAAACCACACAGGGCTGGTCTGCACAGCCGCAGGGAGCATACTCACTAATCTGAAGAAAGAAAGAGTGAGTGGAGGAAATAGAATAATGCGTCCTGTTCAAAGGCAGATCCTCCCGCCTGCCTGCATGCATTTATCACAGTCGAGGAGTCGCTCAAACACAGGAGCCTTGCAAGACTAAATTGCTTTCTAATGCATGCATTCCAGAGGAAAGATGAGGGCGATGGTTTGCAGCATAGTGTGTCCAGTACCTTGGTCCCAAGGTTTCTATAGATTTCATTTGCATTTAAATACCATTACAAAACACGGAGTCTGGATAAATAAAGGTTGATTAAAAATCTCCTCAAATACTGAACTTTAAAAGCAAACAAAGATCGTTTGCATTGACCCACCATTTGAACAAAGCAGTTGATGTTCATGTGGACGTAGACAGAACGAAAAGGGCTCAACTGAGCTTGGCCAGCAGATGGTTTCCATTTTTATTATTAGCTGCTGATTCTGTGAAACTAAATGGCCTCTACCAGTAGAGCACAGAAGTAAGGCAGCTGTAATGTGCTCAGAGGTCCGTCACAAAATCCTCGAGTTGTTCTGCTTGAGATTTTAGTCTCAAAACCTGATGAACCTGATGAAGAGAGCTCTGAGAGAATACCAGGCAAAACTAATCACAATATACATGATTGCTATGCCTTAACAGCAAACAAGAGGAAATATAAAAACAGCTTGCTTTTACAACAAAAGGTGTTAGAGAACTGTCATAGTGTGTTCTCGCTGACAAAACCAAACTAAAATATGAGAAAAAACATCCGGAGCTCCTTTAAAGTCTTTTAAAAAGCACAATGGAAGAAAATATATTCTAATCGTTTAGCTAAAGCAAATTTCAGCTGCCTTCAACTCTAAATAAGCTTGCAACACCTGCACTTCTTAAAAGTCAGTCATGTGTGAAACATATGATTTCCTTCCGTATTAAATCCACCACAACCATCCACCGAAATCTTTGAAAAGCTTCAGTAAGACCCCCATCAGCAGAATAATGAAGGAGAAACACTCCAGCTTTGTATCGTCTCACCTCACAGCTGAAGGTTAAAACTTAAAATGATATTTCAAGCTGCCTAAGCAACCACTGCAGCATCAAAGCCCTAATGCTTATCGAGATATGAAATATGGACACAGTATTTTATTAAACCAAAATCTTTATGGGATGCAAAACAACAAACATACCATTTGTAAAGCTACTTAAAGGCTACGGCAGGCCTCTGGTGACAAACTTAAAATACAGACAGACTCTTAAAGCAAAACTGTGGGACAAAGGAGTAAAAGCAGGCGAGGAAAAAATTTGTCACACATCAATGATTCATATGGGCGGTCAAATATTTTAAGAAATGATAACTTAGTTGAGTCATACTATTAAAATGCAAATAAAACTAAAGCAAAATTAGGATGGAAACATGTCATGTCTTGAAGTTCCACCTCCTGTGCCTACGTTTCAGTTCTGACTAGAACACTTTGACAAGCTGTCAGACTAACTAGACCCAGTCCGCCCTGAGAGGAACTGAATGTGTCACCACAGGAAACCAAATCTATATCACTCCAGATACTTCATCATCCCCTACACTTGGGATAAATTATCCGTCCTTGTGCTGATGAAAAGTTACAAGAATGTGAAGCGATAGGCCAGAGCAGAAAAGTACCAGGTTAACGTGCAGCTCGTTCCGCTGCATCCAGCTGCAGCTGTGGATACGGCTAGCTCGCTAAATTTAGCCTGTGAGCGGGGGATTGCCTGAAGAAAAACATCATAGTAGCCCACACTGATACATATGCCATAGCACTACGGAGAGACTGAGAAAAGAATAATAACAGTCTTAAGCGCCTCAATGCAGACTTTTTCATTTGTGTGTGTAGATGAAGAGGGGAAAAAGGGAAAAAAAAAGTTGCAAAAAAAGAGGCAGGTGCAATGGATGAGAGAGGAAGAAGCAGAGGCAAATGCTCAGGCAGAGAAGAACGGGTCTGAATGATGCTCTGAGGAAAGGCAAAAGAAATTAGACTTCCCCTACACTGCCACCTTATGACCGCCTGTCAGTTTAAATGAATCTAGTCACAGTTTGGCCCGGTTTTAACAGCATCCCATGCTCATAAGAATCAGTGTAGGAGTAAAAGAATGAGGCTTGCGCTGCATTCACTGACTGCATTAAGTCATGAAGTACAGTCGGAGGTGTTGGAATCATGAGCACTGCTTAAGTGGAGCATCTGCACCACCCAGTGGAAATCAAGCGTTAGCTGATCTCCACAAGCAAAGCTTCTCACTTGACCACAGTGAAGAACTGACATTGGTAATCTAGATTAAATGGGTAAGAGGTTTATATGTTTTTTTTTTTTTAAGTAGAAGCTTGATGTTATCATTCCTCATGGCCCAATGTGAAATCAGGGCTTGTAATTTTGTTCCACCATCATGTAGAAATATTCAAAACACTAAAACTAAAAGTAGCAAAGGTTTTGTGCATTTTCTCCAGAAAGATTTATTTTATTAACAATTTGTTGTAATTTGTTTTAGCAGTTTACGAAATAACTGTGGTAGCTCTTTACGTTAGTTGGCAAAAATATCACACACTAAAAAAATCCTTTGCTTCATAAACGGTCAATTCATAACTATAGATTTGTTACTCTTTTTTTCAGAAGAAAGTTTTCTTTTTTCTTAAATAGCAACAAACTAAAATCATTAACCAGTTGGATAGTCAACCAATCAGCAGATATAAATTCTTAAGTAAATGTGTTTATCAAACTTCAGATGCAGCAGCTCTGATGTGAGGATCAGTGATAAATTATTATGACTGACAAACTGTGACTGACATGCCTACAGGTAAAGACAGAATTAAAAAGTAACAAGCCTCCTTTTTAATCTATCAATAATTTTATATTTACAAATCAAAATACTTAATATTTTGTAGGGCTTATAGTGCAGCAGAATGTTCAGAGCACTATGACTTAAAAAGTTATTGGGCCTTCTATCAAATGTTTCACCAAGTAGCAACAAATGAATGGCAGACAAACTAAAAGGTGGCTGAACATGATGGAGAAGCCGAAAATATTGGACAAAAACTGTAGTAAGCAAAAGCAACTTTATCCACAATAACCAGAAAGCAGTGTAATGTTTTACAGACACTAGCATTGAGGATTGTCTTCCCTCTAGTGGAGGCTATTCAATACTGCAATAATAAAACTAAGTACAGACCAGATCAAAAACATCAAAAAAGATCTCTAGCAATGTAGGCTCAGGAATATTTCATTACAGAAAGGTCCAGCAAAGGTGCACATCAGAGCTTTTCATAATATGCAGAAAAAACATTACTGTACATATGGAAACACTTCTGGTCAAACATAGCTTTCTATCTGCAAACACCCAAACGGGGGTCATTAGCACGTCCATTACTGTGAAGTCACTCCAGAAATCTATACTTACTCAGTCTTCCTCTATATAGTCCAGGAGACACAAGGCTTCCTGTCTCGCCTCACTGAACTCAAGCTGGCTCCTTTAACCACTCTTCCAGCCGGAGGACATGAAGGGAAAGTTTACCGCTGCTGAGTGCTAGTATTCTGTTACAAGGGTAACATAATAGAAATAAAGGAACTCTCATATACTATGAACTTCCTGAAATTTATAACATTAACAAAATACCCATAAGTAGGATCGGACATGGAAGATGAAGGTGGATCAGCAGTCTTTATATCTCAGGCTTATTTAAAAGTAGCTCATCATATTTAATGTCCCATTAGCTTTATTAACATAGAGCTTCTAATATTATCCCCATTTTATTTCTGCCGGTGAAAACACTCCCCCTTAGAGCAGCGATTATTTCTCCTGTTCAAATAACATCCACGTGGATATTTGCTGATAAATTTTACCATGTTTGTGTCATAGTTGAAAAAAATTACTGTACTGTAAAACAATAATAGTTACAGTAGATGGCAACTAGTGGCAATGCTGCCCCGTGTTCCTGACCACACACCTGAAATAATGATGAGTTTGACTCAGAGCTTGTATGTACTTGCTGACCTAGTTACAGCCTAATTACAGAATTGAAGGCGGTCCCGGTACAATGGGAACCTGGCAGGATTTCCACTGCTAGTTAAGCTAATACGCATGTCGAAAGCAAAGAAGATACTTAAATGCAACAACGCACAAGAAAAAGATAAGAACTTCAAGTTAGATGCCATTATACTGTAGCTCTGAGATAAAAGAAGCACATGCTCTTGGTAATATTAACTCCGATACTTCATGCACGCTCACAAAGCTGCAGCAGATCCCGTCATGGGCCAGTGACTGAGCTTTACACAGCAGGAAGGTAACTACAGCTAGTGACATAAAACACGGCCCGGAGAAGACCGTTATACTTGGTCAAATCAGCCAGCCATACCTGCGTTCTAGTCACTGGTCCGAGTGAAAAGCAACAGCAGCTGTGCGTGCGTGTGATGTAAGCTATCCTTGCCCACAACAATAACAACATGGGACTAACAGGCCATATCAGCCAACACAGCAGACGCTGAGCCTGCTCCTGTCTCTGGTCAACTGTCCATAAAATAACTCGTCTGGTTACCTGTGAGGGACAAATTCAGTAAACTTTATCCTATTGTTTCTGCTTAGATGGCACACATCACATTTAATGGAAGTGCATGTATAAGTTGTTGTGTAAAAATTCTAAAACACAAGCATAAAAACTCAAGTCTTTATATTTTATATTGATGTTAAAACTCAACATACTGACATAAATACCTCCATGTTTCTCATAGGCTACTGATAATAATGCACCAATACACACCAAACCCATCTCCAAAACATCACATGTAAAAACTTAACATTTTGAGCCTAATTTGCATATTTGAAACGTCTTTTACATATATTAATAATGTTTTAATTGATTACTTTATGGGAAAGTTGCGCAATTCCCAATGAAAATATTTACACTCAGATTTTCACTGGCCAAGAAACAACAGTGATATAGATTCAGAAAAGGAGGTAAGTCGCACAAAAACTTGATCTTAACATCATAAAAACTCTAAGCAACGCCACACATCTAACAATATCAAATCAAAAAAAATAAATTATATATATATATATATATATATATATATATATATATATATTAAAATTACAGAAATTGAACTCATAAAAATGGCTTTGTTATGTTTGTAAGGCAGTCTAATTAAGGGGGATGAGCGAATGAAAAGTTAATGTGAATTTAAGGGGCCAGATAACTCCTTACGGAGGAGTCCGTCCTTCCCCTGTAGTTTGGCAAATATGCAACTGACCTAGATGATGAAAATAAAACCTGGCCCCGGTACCTATGCATGAGAGCATAGTGGCCGGAGGACAAAACAAGGCTGAGGTGATACTGGCAAAGACGGGGGAAGAAATACTACTCTGCTATGATATTGTGTATATTATTTTCACCTGAATAAAATCAACAAGTTTGAGACAGACAAAAATAGATCAAAATAATGAGCACATGCAGACAAGTGCACACACCTGTTCAGCAAACCTCTGAGATCTCCCACCACAAAACTGACTTAGTCCACTTCTTCTCAGCTTCACCCTCGTCCCGTTCCGGGGAGCAGCTCGGCCCCTGTCCCTGTCTCTTACCTGTACTTCATGCCCGTTCGAAAAGACACACACTCCTCCAAGGCCAAGCCGTTCATCTTCAGGAAGTCTTCCATGTTCTTAATCTGAGCGGCGATCCTCTGCTCTCGCAGCCTCTGCAGCTCGGCCTGGTCGGTGGGCCTGGACGGAGGCTGGTTCAGCCCCTGGTCCGAGTGGTAGCGGCTGATCCCGCTCCGGATGCTCTCGCTGTACGACATAGACAGCATCTTGCCGCTACCGCTGCTGCTGCTCTTCCGAACACCGCTGCTTGGCGCTGGCGGTTTGGGAATCTGCAGATTTTCAGGAGGACAATAACTGGACCTGCGCCTGCCGGGGGGCCCCCGGGGGCCGCCGGCGTACCCTCCCGCAAACATGCCCCCCCCACCGCCTCCTTTTCCTCCTCCTCGTGATGCTGGGTTGACCCGTGCAGTGAAAAAGAAAGTAGTGGCACGGATGAAGCGAGGAACTGGCAGGGCACAGCCGCCTCCTTAAATAGCACCTGCTCCCGTGGAAAAAAAGAAAAAGGAAAAAAAAAAGCTCTCCTGCTTGGGGCAGCACACGGCCATGCATCCTGTAATCAGAGTCGCACAACATAGCCCAGCACCACCCTCCCCATACAGGTACACAAGGGCAGGGTTACAGTGACAGGGAGCATCCAGGTGACCTGTTGGTCATTAAGGAGCAGGACAAAAAAGGACGCATGCTTTCTGAAAACGGGAGGGAGTCAAACATGCACCGGGCAACAGGAGGGGACATTCAGTATTCCTGCTATTACTTCAAAGCCAGTGAGCAGACTAAACAACAAACACAATTAATGATACAATTTAGGGGTATGCCACATATGGGTGTAATAAGACTGAAAAAGTAGAAATCAGCCCAACGAGGAGCAGAACCATGATCCAATAACGTAGAAATATGCAGCTGCCACAACCAATACAAGACTGATTACCACTCCACTTTAAACCAATATGTTCTCCTGAGGATTCAACCATTAGGCTGCTTTTCTGATTTTTTCTCAATTAAAAGCATCTCACTCTCATTTAATATTTGATCTCTCCATGAATTAGATCTTAATAAAAGGGGGGGAAATGATTTTTTTGAAGTTAAATCAACAGAGGGCAGCACTGTGTCAGCTCCACTATCACTACAAGAATGCAACTTAATGCCAAAAGCACCAGTGAACACTGACCACCTTTACACAGTAAAGGCAGCAGATCGCGCTGTGACTGCGATAACACAACAACCAAACCTACCAATCAACTACATATAAATAAACAGGATATTATATGCATATATTGTCTACATAATTTCTAATAAAATACAAAGAAAATGCTAACCAGCTGCTGAAAATCACAAGTAAAAAAAGTTCTGAAATCATACTGAAACTACAGATTACCACTTCCTCCTTGATATTGACTAATAATTTATTACAGATTACATGATTACAAAGATCAATAAAAATAATCAATAAAAATGATTAAAAAGATGACTTACATAAGACAATTACAACAGTTACTAAAATAAAACAGTTGAGTGGCAGGCAGCGCGGGTTATCAACATTAAATTACATTTTTCTGCTGATCTGAAATGTAGTTTAAGCTCCAGACTATATTGATCCTTTAAATGTCTATCGACACAAACACTTGAACAGCACTTTCTTTGTATACAAGCAAATAATCTCACAGAGCCAAAAAAAGACAGAAATTAATGCAAAACCAACAATATATCTCCCATTATGACCTAAAAGATGATTCACGCTAAAATCAGCATTGTTACTGTTGGTTGGAGATTTTAAACAGAGGTTAAAAAGGTCACTGCTTATTGCCGATTATGACATCACTAATACTAATAAAGATACAGTATATATCAGTCTTCATGAACAAGTTACAACAAATCTCATCTTTGGACACAAACAGAGGAGGTATAAATGCAGAAGTCCTCAGGCTAGGCTGCATGCATGCAGACAACACACACTCTCCTCACACTTAGTCACTCAGACACACTAACAAACCCACTCTCAACATGGTCGTCAGCGCAAATCTTTCTTCAAACTCACCCGGTTTCCTCGAGGTCGGCTCATGAGCGAGGTTGTGGGGTCCCAGTTTGCTCTTATAAACACAGACTGCAGACAGTCGTGAAGCAGGTCCACCCAAACTGGGAGTGTCTTACTAGGAAACGTCTAAACCAATTAGTGAATGAGAGAGTGCATCCCTGCCCTCACCACTCGGACAATACTCCATCACCACAACCAGCACCTCGCCTCCTCCCCTCCCTGCCAAATCTCTCATGGAAGAAATCCATTTATGTCGTTTAGTGGCCGCTCTTGTTTTTGCGGACGGCAGCAAATAATATCAGCCCTGAATTATTCACTAAAGCTTTTGTGCTAAAAGCCTCTGATTGTTGTTCCACAGGAAAGAATGCTAAGAGATGGACAATAACGAGTGGATGAGCGCTGGGTGCTTAGAAAGCAAAGACCACACGCACACACTGTATCATGCAAATAGACTGAAGAAACATACATGTAGAAAATTGACAAACCACCAAACATGCCCAAGTATGTTTGAGCCAAATTACGAAAAGTAAGAGTTTAGCATCTCTCCACATCTCAGCAGTTCTGTGTTTAGGTGAGTGTTAATATCAGAGACTGTGTTGACTCATCATAATGAGGCTCACACACAATCACTCCATATCAGTCTTATTGGATACAAACTAGTGTTCAAGCTACAGCTATGAACTTTAGGCAAAGAATTACAGAGCAATAAGATTGATTACATGGGGCAGCACGGTGGTGTGGTTGCAGCCTCACAGCAAGAAGGCTGCTGGTTCGAGCCCCGGAAGCAGTTTCAGCCAAAGGCGGCTGCTGGTTTGAGCTGGGTGTGGCTTTGAAACAGAGGCCTTTCTGTGTGGATGTTCTCAATGAATGCATGGTTTCCTCCCACTGTCCAAAGACATGCATTATAGGTTAATTGAACACTCTAAATTCTCCATAGGAGTGAGTGACACTGCATCTCGCCTGATAATTGCCGGGATAGGCTCCTCCTTTGATCTTAATTAGATTAAGTGGGACAGAAAATGGATGGATACGGTTAACTTAATAGCATGTCTGCAAACAGACTGAAATACAGAAAGACATTGACTGATATTTTGTCTTTAAAGATATCAGAGCAGTGATGTCGTGATTTTGACAGTTTGTTGTATTCCTTTTGCTCCAGTAACATTTTTGTAAGATGGTATCAATTAAATGAGATGAAGAATGGCATAAATCTTGTCTTCAGAAGTGACAATGTAGACGTTTCTAGCTGTAATTTCATAATCCAAGGTTAAAAAGCAACATTTTATCTAGAAATAATGCTAATATCAAATCATGCTGAACTAAACTATCATATTTGTTGTATCCGATCTGGGGCCCTTTGCCAACTCTTTTTCCTGTCAAGGTAATAAGGCCACTAGATCCCAAAAATCCTTTAAAGCTGCATACTGAACTCCTCAGATTTTCTGCTGACTTGGCATCTGTCTTGCATCCTGTCTCTTTCCCAAGCTCTCTCCAGCCAGTAAAACTGTAGACTCATCCCATGCTGACTACTGCCTTATTGCCTCTCTCTGTCCCCAATAAGTGAGAGGAGCATGTCCAATTATGGATTCATGAACTCATTACTTTTGTCAAAATAACCAAGAACAAAGGTGGTACTTTTGAAGTTGATCTTTAAATTGTGTCAGGTTAAATTAAAATGTAAAATTTTATACAATTTCACAATCCTCCACTTCATTCATCCTACCGCAACAACATCTTGGATGATGTCTGTGTCGAGAAAGAATCAACATAAAAAATGACCCAAAATACGTGTCATGTTTAACATCCAGTCTGTTCATATGATGGCAGAGTCCATTTGTGCCGAAATGAAGGCTGCATTAACCGTAAAGGTTGCAGTTTGTGTGTTACTACAGTCAAAACACTGAAAATAATCAAACTTTGTAACAAGTATCATGTCGCTTGACTGTTAGTAGTCATAGACAGGTAAGGGGCTTAATAAATACACCCCACATGAGCTGGGGTGAAGCTAGCAGGACACTTTAAAAGGACAGAAATGTGCAAAGCGCCAAGATAAAAACCCGATAGTGAGTTCATTGCAAGCAAATCCACAGAGTCAGAGGTTTTTATTACTGAATCAGCAGAATAAGGCCCGATATTAAGACCATAAAATATGATCCCTACACTAAAGCAGCTGAAAGACTGACCATCTAAATGCTCACTTCAGGAAGAGTGTGTGGCCCACTCCATCAGGGAGTCTTCCCATTCCCAGAAAGGCTCAAAATGGTCTCTCTGGTTTAAAAAAAGACAACACATCATTTTCAAGTCTCAAGAGATCTAAAAAATGCATTTAGACTGAAGAAGCGATGACTGAAGAAATCGCCTCACTGCTTGGCTGTGCCAAAAAAGTAGCGAAGAAGCAGTTCAGTAAAACACGAGAACCTGAATCCCATGTAGAAGTTTGACAAGTACAACAGTGGGAGTCTCTGGTGTCACCTCAGGAAAAAAAAAACTGAAAAACAAGAACAGGGGAAAAAAAATTTACACCGAGTGAAATATTGTTGATTCAAGGGATTTGTGAGCTACCTCGCAACAAAATCCATTGCCACCCCTATCAGGTTTAGGCTGGATGTGCAAAGGCAGCTAAATAGTAGATGATAAGTGTTATCTATGCTGCAGAGGATGGGTGCACGGTTTTAAATAACAGTACAGCAAGTCTTTACTGCAAGGTTACTATGGCGAGATAAAATAAAAGAAATACTAAAAAGATCTTAATACACATTGCACACACAAAATACAAACTTCACAATCAAACAAAAACAGCTCAGATAAAGGAAACCCTCAGCTTGGACTGAAGAGGATCTGACACAAAGCAGTGAGCATCAGATTAGAGACAGACAGGTACCTGTAGAACTGCAGCTGTCGTTTGGGGCTCCCATAACGAGCGCTGCAGACATCAAGAGAAAGGAGGAAAAAAGGAAAGTTTTGATTAATAAAAGGCAGAAGTGAAAAAGGATGGATCAGAAGCGAGAGTTTGACACGGACAGGGAGCTGATAATGGATATTAAACACAGGTTAAACAGAAGAAAATATGAGGGTAGGTAAAAGGAAAAAGCTTAATGAGACAAACAGACTAGTCACAGAAGCACACAATCAAGTTTGTTCAGTGGCTGGTCTGGATAAACCCAAGAGCTTAAATGAAGGCAAATGGACTTCTCTTTTTTTGGGTTCTTGAATACATTTCAATGGGTGAAATGTTTGTTCAAGCTAGGATTTATTAAGCTAGGATTACCATGACCTGCATGACTGAGAATCTACACCAACATGTTGCCCGGGTAAAATTACTGATACCGACAAGTTTTCAACACCTAAAATCATTTCTTTACCTTTACAAGAATAATTCTTATATTCCACAAAATTCCCAACCTAAACTTATCTAATTTACATTTTGCAGTTGGAAAAGAAGCAACTCACACTACTTTACTTAAGCCCTATACCATACATGGAACGCTGCACTTTACAAATCAATCTTTTTGTTTATATGTTTCACATCACCAAAAATAAACAAAAACATGTTTCAAATCACAGTTTTGAAACACTACACTGAAGCTACTAAAAAATAAAGCAAACTAAAGCATTATTTTTCACTTACCAGCTTCTGTTTTGTATGGAGTGACTTAAAAACCGGTGCCGAATGATGCATTTGTGTACAAGGGTATATGTAACGTATCTCATTTCTGCACACACATCTTAACCAGCAGGGGCCTGTACTACGAAGCTGGGTAAACATACCCGGGATTTCTCTGTGTTACCTGGGTTGACCTAACCAGACATCCGCGATCTAGATTAACCGTACTTAACGGGTTTTGCCATCTCAATCAGTTGGGCGCTCACATAAAAGGGAAGGTGTTTGAAGCGTCTGACCAATCAACAAGGGGATTCCCTGCAGGCTGCAGAGTGTTAAACGCAAACAGTTATTCTTCAGAAATAGGATAAAGAATTTAAACACATTATGAGGCCAAAAACAACACTTTTGTTACTGCTTCAAATTTGTCAGATTAGGCTTAATTATAAATTAATTGGACAGTATAAACGTACAGCACTCTGACCGCTTTATTACAGCCCAGACGCTTTGAGCATCTTCCTCCCTTTCCTTTATATTTCTTCTGTCTGACTGTTACTGACATAAATAAATTTTAAGTTTCAGAAACTGAATAAAAAAAGAAGTGGTTAGATTTTTGGAGTGATCCGGATAATTATCTGCATCAAAGGATTAAAATATATATATTCTGGGGAGATCGGGGTAATTTTACCTTCAGTGGAGTTAAATTAAAAATGACACCCACAGTCACTGGCAGTAAATAAAATGAGGTGGTGAGGTCTGCGTGCTCTGACTGCTTCTAGCTTCATGACTTCTCTGCGCCTCAGCGCGCCGTGTGACCGCATTTGTGTTGGAATAATAATTCTGTGACAGCGCGAGAAGTTGTGGGTCCATAAAAATGTGGGAATGTTTATTAACCTCGTTATTTGAAATGCAACCCGTGGCGTTTATTTCCTCATTATAATATTGCATCTATTTCTAAAATCTTTTTTTTTTCTTCCTAAAGCTCCTCCTGTGATCAGCAGGTGATATACCCCGATCAGAAGTGAACCAGCATCGTAGGACGGAAACCCTAAAGTTACCTCGATAAGAGAAAATCCGGCTTCATAGTACAGGCCCCAGGACTGCAGTAGCATGAAGTGACATTATTTGGTTGTGCAGAACAATTATCCTAAAAAGTCAAAACATCATTCAAATAATTGATAAAATAGTGATAAAACAAATAGATCTATAAATAGCCATCATTTTGTTTGATTACCTGGCTGTTATAAAACTGTTCATATCATAGACAAAAATCACACCAGTTTATAATGAAGTATTTTTCTGGTCAATTTTAAGCTTTAAGTAGAAAACAGTGTTCATGAAGTAATTCGAATGAACTGTGAAACAGTGAATATAAACTGTGATATTTTGAACACAATTTCTGTCGATAAACATTTCTACAACTCTTTGCAACACAACTGCCAGTGAATGGATGTCAGATGGTTGGTCTCTGGCGCCTCCTGCTGGGGATTACCTAGAGTGCAGGAGAATCTGTGCATGCATAGGAGTTGGAACAAACTGTCTTCTTTTAAGGATTTTTAACTCTTTGAAGTGAGTCACAACTTTTTTAGTGACAACACGAGTTTTCTCAAATTTCTTTTTCCTTTATTCACAGTTTAGTTTTACCCAAGGTCTCCATTTATCAAAATGTTCAATGAAAAGTGCTTTTTGACAATTAAACTGTACCCAATATCTTGTTACAGATAAGCTGTACCCCACCATGAAACCGAAAAAGCTGTAAGAGGTTTTTGTTTATGAATTTCTGCCCGGTATCGAAATGTAAGGGCACAATTTGGACTTCCAAGTTAAAAGACAGCAAATAAAAGACTGATCTAATTTGACAGTTGCGCCTAACTATTTGTATTTTTGTAAAGGACAAACAAGGATTGTTTATATATAACTATTTGTAATAAATAGCTAATAATCAAGGTAAATAAATATTGCCAATGAATATGCCTACTACTGTATGCTCATTGAAACTATTCTAATTCCTGAGCAACATTTTCTGTCATGCTAAGAAATGCAAAGGCTTTGTTAAGAATCAGTTTGCCTAACAGCCACAGTAAACCATCTTCAGCTGGGCGTTATATATTGTTAACTTGAGAATCTTGACAACCTGTTTTACAATCCAGAGCAATTTTTACAGGTCGAATTTCTGCAAAGACGATATGGGAATTATGGGGAGAGAAGTAATCAAAAAGTGAGGAAAAAAGGATCCAAAATTTTTGTTTGATTGCATTTTACAACTGGAGATGTATAAGAATGTACACTGCAAAAGGCTATATGTAGATATAAATCAGAACCAAATATAAACAACCACATAAAATGTTTGATTTTACTTGCTACCTACTGCCAAAGAAAATGTCTGTCCCTGTTGAATGTGTTTGTCTGAAAGTCTGGCCCAGCTGAATATTAAGTTGAATAGCCCTGGAATAGACTAATCCCAGCAAATACTAGAAGTAGACTGTCGGCCATTTTTGTTTTTCCTAATTAATTCTAGTGAGAATCGAGTAATTTTCTTCACAATGTCAAGGAAATCAGGGGGGGACCTACAGTTGATGGTTTCAATAATAGAGGAAAATCTTTGTTGTGGGGAAAAAACTAAATGCGACCTTTGCCCTTCTGAGACCCCTTCTGTTCAGAACACAGGGATATAGGACAGAATTTGGTCAAAAATATGAATGGAAAGGATTCTATTTCAACAATAGCTCGTTAAGTTTCAGTGAAAAGTTGTAAATCTGATGTAAATCCTACATTTGTACGCTGCTGTCAAGCTGAACACAGAGCAACAAGTCATGTTTATTATGCTAGTTATTGCCAAGAGATGCGGAGCTGAACTGTTGCTGAGAGTAATGACTAATGTGGGAGATACTGAAGTGTTACAAAGCGTAGACCTGCAACATACAAAAAAAAAACTTCAGTTCTAGCCTCATAGATAATTGTAGAAGTGCGAAATGAGTGTGCTACATCCTACTATTGCAAGCTGCACTTCATGCAAGGTTGAGGACAAATTCTGCTGTTAAATAAGTTTTTAATCAGACACGTTGGCCACTTTATTCTACCGTTGTTCATAGACATTATTTTATTTTAGTTTTCTGACGATCACCATAAAACTAGTGTAGCCGCCAGAATATTACTCTAGAGAAACACACAGACTCTCCCGTTTCACTGCTGCTGGCAGATGACATTGTGAGCTGCTCTGCTGCTCTATGAGTGGCCTGGAGTTTCACCAGAAACTGGGTTATTGATTAAATAATCTTCAATACCTTTAAAAAAAACCTGATAAATATTTTATCTGCAGTGACTGACAACTGCGAACGATCTAGCTTGTACAGCAACATATTACAGTACTGAGATAGGGAATTCTTCTTCATGTTTCTCTATTCTGGGTATTGTTTAAACGATGATAAATTAACATGACAAAACAAAAGAACTTGGACCAACAGATCAGATACCCTCATTACTAACAGCGGGCCTCTGTCTAGCATTACCAGTCCAGATATTTGTCCTGCTTTCAGTGTCAGCAGGTGGATGCCAGTTTGTCACTGCGTAGATGACGGTATTTTATAATATAAATAATGCACAAATGTCTTTTTTGGTTTGTTTTGTTCATGTTTTTTTATTCCATAGGGGAGTTTTTTGTATTTGTTGTTGTTTTTATTTCTGACCTGCTAAGTTCAACAAAAATATGTTTAAAAAAAAACAGCTGGCGGATTCTTCTACATGTAAATGAATGTGACTGCCTGCTCATGTATACAGAAAATCTTCATCAGCTCACCTGTAGATCATTCCAGGTGAGCCAGTCTGTCGGAGGGAGAGGCGGGCAGGGGAGTCTGTGGTAGATTCAGGATACATGGAGGCAGGTGGGAGGGGGTGAGGCCAGCCTGCCGGGGGTGGTGCACTTTCACTGGGACCGCAGGGTACAGTCTGGGACTCTGATCAGGGACTCTGGAAAGGAGAAAAAAAAGCATGCTTAGGTCAGTGGGTGATGTTCATAAAGAATTGTTTCAATCCAAACAGTTAAACATCATTCCTCCAACTCTTTCAGAGGAAATAATTTTAAAAAAACTTCTCAGCTCACAAGAAGCACAATGGACCTGTTGCAAAGTACCCACATACCAATTTTTAATGATTCATTTAAATTAAATTAAATTAATTATTTCTTGTTTATTTTTATGAATGTTTTTATTGTTTTTATCGTACAGTGTCCTTGAGTGACCTGAAAGGTGCTTTTAAATAAATATATCATTATTTTTTTTATTATTCATTATTATTATAGTTATTATTATAGCAGGACATAGAAAGAGTATCAGAAAGAAGGGGCAGCGACTGCTGCCATGTACAGTCTGAGAGAAATACCGGTTATGTGTTTTTTTTATCAAATTGAGCAGAGAACTATGCCATTATAGGTCCAAAATAAGATAAGTCCATAAAAAAGGACATTATCTAAGGCTCCCCACCTTTAAAACACCTGGCTAAATCAACCAAATTTGATGCAAGCAAACTTTAATGTCTATGCCACTCAGTCCGACAGCACACAGCTTAATACAGGAATATTCAGGTCAAACCTCCTACATGTACTTTCCATTCCTCTGATTATTTCTTCAATCTTGGAGTAATAAGAGGAGTATGAGTAATACTTTACTCAACATTCTTTTTGTTTAATGAAAGGACTGATTGTTCAGTACAATAAGTGAAGTTTTAAAATTTCTATTTTGAAATAAATCTTTTAAAATGTCATGTTTTTTACTGTAATGGTTTTATTTTGCATGCCTACTTGATATATCTTGATATTTATGTTTGGATATATTAACATGTTGACATTTTCCCTGAATTCCAGTTAATCATCATAAATTCCCAACAATCTTCTTGAATTCACATAATTCCAATAAATTTATATTTTTTCTGTGGAGTTTCCTTTTTGGAAGATTTCCAAAATTCCCCAGCTTAACTTCACTTTCTGGAAATTTACCAGATATATTCCTCCCATTTGCAACCCTACTTGCTCAGTCTTACATTTACTCCAACATTTAATAAAAAAAACCAAGACACACCAACTACACTGTTGTATCTGTCTGAGCATTCACATCAAGGACAAAAATTTTGCTAAATTTTGAAATAAACATTTCCTGGGGGACTGTGGAGAAGAAAAAGATCAGTTAAACATTGGTACAGCAGCATATTTACCAAGGGCAGAACTGTCTGCCCAGACAACAGCACATCAGGCAGCCAAAACATCTAACAAACATGCCTCCTGTAAGTTTATTTTCCTTGCTTTGACAGTTTCCTAAACCTGAACAACATAAGCAAAGTGAGCCATTTTTCATAGGACTGCTTTGCTTGTGCACCACTAGATGGCGACACCTCCTCATTGAGCAGTTTTGTTAATGAATTAAACCCTCAGACAAATTTATTCTTTGTGGTTTTCCACTGCTGCTAGATCAAATCTAATCAGTTAATGACCCTTTCTTTAATAAATAGGGGCATAAAACACTATTACAACCAAATATAACAGCATCCTAACTCTAAAATCCACTTAAACAGAAGAGAAGAAAGAAGAAAAGCATGACAGAATACCAAAAAGAACCCAACCCTTACTTCATCATCTATGGCTGCCAAGTACAGCACCTATGTGCGTTCACTACAGTAAACCACAGCTGATGCAGCGCTCAGAGCAACTTCACTCTATGAATTATTCAACGTGTTTGCCCAAGAAGCAGGGCATTGCTATACTGTAGATGGGTCTTCTTCAGAGAAGAGCTCAGCAAGGCTGGGGTTGGCGGTTAGAGCGACTCACAGGCCATTAACACGAATTTCAAACAAAGCCCATGGAAATATTTTTGGTAAACACCATCTCTGAAGAGGGAGGAGAGCAGCACTGCCATGTTTTAGTGCAGTTTACAAGCAGAAGACAAATTGGATTCTACCGTATGTCATCCTGACAAACGTATAAGCTGAGAACATTATGGTACTCTATTTCACCAGTGACTGCACTCGCGTGAGTCATGGCTCATGACCGACATCGTAACGATAACATGAAGGTGACTTTCTCCTCCCATCAATTTCCCAGGCTGCGGATACGTGTCCCATGTTCCCAAGGACACATTAAACATTCCCTGCCCGCTCGTTTCAATCATGGCGCTATGGCTCACAGGTCATTCCTGCTATCAGATGATGATGATGGCATGACCCTGGTGGGCAGAAGGCATGATACTAGATTTACTACAAAGCACAGCAAAGTCCTTTAGGATCGTTTGTCACTGTTGGGAATCAGAGAGCGCGGTGGGCTGGATGGGAGGCTTATTAAGCACATGTTCTTTCAGAACTTAAAATGACTTGTTCCAAGGACAATTTATAGCACATCAACAAAATCATACCAATATTTTTTTTTTCCTTTTATAACATTTCACATACTTGCCTCTCTCATTTTGCTGTTGCATCTATTCTAATTGTAATCTACAAGCTCTGACAAGAATTCCACCTTTAATGATGAACAAATATAAAAGAAATACACACAAATTTGAAACTTATGGTGGTTTGGTGAATGCTTTTTAATATCAACAGACTTTTGGAATCCAACACAGGTAGTGTAATATAAAGGCAAGCAAATCATTTTTTTGTGGCTTGAATGCTGAATAAAATTCAACATGTTTTACAAATGTATTTAACAAGTCAAAATACTTTGTCTTACTAAAATTTTGAAACATGAAGTCACCCCAACCATCTAGCAGTTAGTTTATCTATTTTCATGTCAAGTTCCCGATGAATTTAGTGCAGAGCAGAGGCCATAGTGAAGGTGGAATCTACCAGTGCAGCCAAAACAGACATACAAAAAGTAGTGATCATAAGTTCATACCAAACATTAAGTTTTACATCACACTTCTAAAACCAGTGACTTAGAGGTACTCTCTGCAAAAAAGACAAGTCAAAAGAAAAAGGTTTTGAACAGTTAGCAATAACACTAACTTGATCCTAAATTCATCAACCACAGTAAGAACATACAAATAAACACTGAAATCTGATGCACCTGAGCTCCACTCCAGGTTTTTGCCCTCACCAAACTTCAAATAAACACGGTTATCGGTTTTTTCATCCATTTGGATAATACTTGCATGTTCACTGGACTTGACTGTAGCACATTATGGAGCAATGCAGCAGAGATGCCTGTAGAGAGCTGCAGTTGGAGAGGATGCTGCTGCTGACTGCAGCACTGCGGTACACTACAGACACATCCTGGCTCAAGTTAGAGGGCTCAGATTTACTGCGCTAATGGGCAAAGGTGCACTTTGCAGATTAAAACTGCAGACAGAGCAAGAAAGGAGAAAGAAAAAGGGGCTGATATGGAAGAAGAACTGCTCTATTTCTTATGTGTGTAGGGAACCCATTTGGATCATGATTTAAAGGTAAGAGAAAGGAAGGCAAAGCAATTCTGGCCAAAAACAAACATACGACAGAAATGCTGTTCTATGCAAATAAAAGAATCAGCATGGTTGATGTTCAGAAGAGTCTGGCTAAACTTAAAATAGACTTTTGCCCATGGTAAATACTTTCATGTACTTAAGCAAAGCACTGTGTAGTAAAATTTAGGTTGTTTTTTTTTGTCAAAAACAGAGCAATCAATGCAATCTAAGTACAGTAAACATTCAAAATTGACTTCAGTGTATTCTATCAGCTTAGAGGGATCCTGTAGAAAGAAGCAACACACCCACGTGAACACAGCCCCCTGAGTTTTGCTGCAGCGTTACTGTTCACTTCGACCTGGCCTAAAGCTTTCTGAATACATGTTTTGATGTCAAACTGTTCCAGTGCAATACACCACCAGAGGCATGTGAAAACTTCCTCTTATTCACCGAAATTTAAGGGAAAGGAGCGTGATATCTGAAACAACTTCATCCGGAACTCGGCACTGCATAAAACAATGTAACATCACTGCCAACAAAATGTAGCCTGGAGGTCATTTCACTTGAAACCGAGCATTAAATAGTCAACATAAACTGTCCAACTTGAGGTGCATCTGTAAAACAAATAGTATTTTGTATGAAAGATGATCAGTTAAATTGCCTTTAATGTACCAAATGCTGCGCTCAGACTTGGATGAAAAGCTTTCCAATTATGTTTTAAAATTTAATACAACCCAAATGCACAGTTGTAGAGTGGATCGATATGTGGGCTTTTAGGGAAAGAAATGTAAATAGCACCCCTGTGACTTAATACATTACAAATAGAGAGACAGTGGTCAGAGAGGAGTGACTGAAAGGGAGATTAGGCGATTATAAAAAGGCAGACATCCATTTTTGTGGCTTCACTTAAGTTTTTCCCCCATATACCCTCCCTCCATGCAAGATGCAAACCTGAGTCAGAAAAGAGTTGCTCTTCATGGCTTCCATCCATAAATCCACCTACAGATCCAGCCTGAATGAATTCCCTCTTGAGACCAAGCTTACGTGAGCAGGCAGGCATGGCTGGCGTGGAAAGCCAACACGGTTTTGTGTAGTATGTTGGCAGCTGCAGAAAACACACAGATCCGAGCAGATGGCTGCGGAAGAGGGAGACAAGCTAACAGACGAGAAACTGCCGGGGATATCCTACATGGGAGTTCAGTCAAGCAGAGTGAGCGAGAGAAGCTAACCTATACCAGCTCTCACTCAGGCTACAAAGACGGGAAGATTCAGAAGGAATCTCCTCTTCATCTACAGAGACATTCGAAGGATTAAAGTCAAAACGCATGTAAAGATGGGAATCCATGCAAGAGCATCATCTTCCTCTGACAGTTTGTGTGTTTTTTTAGTGGCAGCCTCCTTTTCAAGCTCCAGAGGGCCCTTGATTACAGAGGCTATGCAGGTCACAGGCTGCCAACTGCGAAAAAGGAAGAGGAAAAAAAAAAAAACAGCACTTTGCATAAATTGCCTTTTCTGATACAAATCCTACTCCCCCCCAGTTAAAAGACTTTAAAAGCGCAACGGAGATCTGTGCTGTCAGGAATCATTAAATGATATGACAGCAGCAGCTGTTGTACACGCAGACATGCAGACGTTTGCTACATATTATGGTCAAACTTTAAGCCGTGCCCATCATAAGCCACGGTGGCAGGGCCGGCAAGGATTAGAGTTCCGCCGCAACCGTCTCATGTAGAGCTTCACACACTGGTGGTATATAATCCTTAATAACCTAATTATATCAAAGCTCATTTCTTACATTTTTCATCATTCACCTTACTTGCAATCTATAATTGCATTTCTTAACATTACAATATTTCCCCCTCGGGATGTGGCATAAATTGTGTAGAACAACAGATTTAGGTAGAATATACAATGCCTGGAAAAAAAAAAAAAACCTTGCGACTACCAAAGACAAAGCTAAAGCAAAACATGATCAAACATACTTTCATGGGCGCCATTGAACAAAAACAATACGGAGAGCACCTCACTGCAGTCTACACTAAGCCCCTCCCTGCCTTATTGTTCCATAGGATGAGCTACATGCTCCCAGGATGCCTGTATCATTGACATTACAGGGACTTATCAGAACTCTGTATGTCTTAACATGCCCTTGTGTTGACTTTTGGGGGTCCCTTATATGAAAGCAAAAGAAAGAAAAGAGGCTGCTGCATAAATATGGTTTACAGACTGCTTGTAAATATAAAAAGTTGGTACACCAACTTGGGCCTGTGGGTAAAATGAAGCATTTGTTGGTACTGCAGGGAGAGAACGCTGCAGTGAACAGACAGCACAGACGAGTATACTGCAGTAGAAATATGAAACCATTTTTCTCTACTTCTGGGACCATCTGAGTCCTTCTTAGAAGGTAAAGACAAAACATTTATAAAACCTGGCATGAGAGAAAAATACTTTTTGAAAAACTGGTAACATCTATACCATATTGTGTTATTTAAACTTCAAGTAACAAAATAAGATCAGGTTGATATATTAACTTACACTGGAAGGATAATCAGAACATCATTAATGTAACAATATGTTCACATGAACTTGTTGGGTTTGCAAGCCTTTTTAAATCATGACCTTAAGCACTAAGTAAGAAATGTTCAGTTTCACTGGCACATTTTAGTAAACCACTTCCTTTCACATCTCTGAGTCCACTGGGTTTTTACTTTTTCTTTCTAAACTATGTATAGCCTGCCCCGTTTTTCATCCTTGTTGAAGTGCCACATATCAGTGCTATTCGCATCAGTGCACATAAAATTACACATGGGCATGAACAGGCGGCACAGAGGAGTTTAATATTTAGTTCTGCAAACGTGAGCAGAAAGCTTTAAGTTAATAAAAAAAAAAAAACAACAACACCATAACTGGGAAGAGATAGATGGAACAGTAACAGTCAACACCAAAACCACTGTCTTAAAATAATACCCTGAGGATCGCTAAAATTACTGGTACTAATACACTAGAGCTGGGCAATATGTTGCGATTTTCAGTAGGGCTGGGTATCACTCCTAATTTCCTTAATCGATTTGATTCAATTCGCAAGAGCAAACCTTTATTCAATTTTGATTATTTTCAATTCGATTCAATATCGATTCATTTTCAGATATTCATGTCACATCAATATTTCTTGAATATTAGACACACAGATGGCAATTTTTATGAAACGCTAAAGCAACCTTTCAACAGTGTGTATTTTTTATACATTTAATATTCATGTTTTTATTAAAAAATGTCCAGCACCGGCATGTCACATACATAACTGTAACATTTATTTGTGAAAATAACTAGTCTTACATGTTAAACACAATACAGTGTAAACAGAAACACTACAGTAAAAAAGAATGGACAAATAAAAACGAAGTTTTCTTTATTTTAAAAAAATCGATTTCGGCATTTTATGAATTGATTATTGATTTTTTTATCCTTGAATCCCAGCACTAATTTTCAGATATAGAGACTTTTTCACACAAGATATAGAATAAGGGAATATGGTTTATATGGAGTTAGCTTGTTTTGAGTTAAAACATTTTTTTTAGCAACTATATTATTTTTCACAACTATATCTTTGTCATAGTCATTGAAAAGTATTTTATATTTTAATACGCATATACTTTAATTTCAGTGAAATTTTTTAATGTACATGTGCTTCTGAAAGTGTATTTAGCCCTCAAGGCCATAAATCTGAACAGTCTCTTTGGGGGGGCCATTTGTGTAGCCGTATTTGTAAACTTATCAGAAGTTTTAACCAATCTATTTATTTTTCTTTCTGAAAAAAAAAAAACGTACCACCACGCGTACAGGAAAGAAATAACTTCAGCACTCTAAGGTGCGTAATGATGTAATTGTTGGGCATTTATGCAGATTTTGCTCTGAACTAATTAAACTGGATGCGGCGAAGGACAGAGAAGCTCTGGAGCTGACAAGGACATCATAGTGAGTATGAGAGAAGATCATTCTGTCACCTTCAATGTAATCATGTTAAACGTAAACATTGCTATAAATATCTGCTGCAATTACAACAGAGTAGTTGACAGAGCTGTGTGGTTTTTCACAGCTTCGTGATGTAACCTTACATTGTTACCACTATTACAACAGTAGCTATTTTATTAAAGTTGAAGTGAGAGAGCTCATGACTTGGAACGTCCCAGTGTTAGCACACAGCTCAGGTCAGATCAGAGCACCAGAAACCCAGAAAAATGTGAATGTTTTTTTCTGAAAAAAAGAAGAAGAAAAGGAAAGATAAAAGTCCTATGCTTTATTTTACCAGCCTCCCTCGGATTCAAAATCCAAGAGAACTAATCTGGAAATGGAACATATATGTTTAGAAAGTTAATGACTAAATACAACCAATGCATAAACAAAAACATTATAGCCGCTGGTGGCATTTAAATTGCATCCTAGATTTTGCTTATGTGCACAAGAACCGGAGTCCGTACAGATGGCACAGAGCCACGGCAGCAGATAAATCTTCAGTACTCACAAAAATCACACATCTTTTGGGAAGTAGCGGAGAAAAAGGACAGAAACCTGCCAGCGATTAGAAAAAAAAACAGCAAAAACAAAGAGAGAGGGGTACATCTGAAAACTGCTGTCGAGTAAGAATTTGAAAGCAAGTTGGTCCAGAGAGGCTCAATAGTGCAAAACAGCAGTGTGGCTCCTGTACTTCTTACTTTCTTTACTCCTCATCAGAGACGTGATCTAAGATGGATTTGCACTCATTGTGTGTATCTGCAATCTTTCATCTTTTTTGACAGGAATAACCCTTAGCAAAAATAGTCATAGATTGATAGAGCAATCAATCCATCTGTTTTATACCCACTTAATCCAATTCAGGATGTTGAGAGGGCTGGACCGTATCCCAGCTGCTATCATGTGAGAGGTGGGGAAGGCCCTAACAGGTTGCCGATCCGTCACAGCACAGAGACAGGAAGCACTTCCCTTCAGCATTATTCTCACCTAAAGTCGTTCCACAGCATCTACACTACATTACGGTCTAAGACTGACTGCATTACCAATGAGGTGGACTTCCTTTCAGCCGTTCTGTAGATTAACTCATATCTTAAGCCGTTTTTGCAAACACACAAACAAACACACACATCAGACTCGTGAAATGTTCTACTACAGTGGTAAAATGTGTATTAGTAAACAAATATCTGAGATTTGCTCAGGACTTCTTGCAAATATTTTCTACCCAGGCATCCTTCTAAAGATCTCTGGAACATCAGCAGGTGAGATGGGGAGCACAGTTAGCATTAAACTTTGCTGCTACACCTAATATCATAGACACACATGCTATTAATAACACAAGGGTTATCAAGAAGTCTCACAAGCTATTTCCAATGTTGTAATAAAATCAGTGAATTTCATTGTACAGTTGTTTTGTTTTTTTAACGATGCACTCGTCCACAGCCTCTCTATCGCATCATCCAGCTGTGAAAGCGCTCCTCCAGCTAACTTTATAAGTGTGATGTGTTGTGTGAACAGCAAACACAGGAAGGCCAGATCAAGTTGTCTACATTCACCTGAGCATCATCACACAACTGTGAAGCTGTAACTTGTGCACAGCCATCCTCAAGTTATCCTATGGCAGATCTCATTATCATTATTATAAGAGGCAGCAAATCAGCCTAAGCTTAAACGTTTCTACCTAATGTATTGTTCTGAAGCCAGTATGCTTTTCCCACAGTTACTTCATATCTGTTTCATCAGTCTAAAAATATTTAAGTAAAGAGTTTTCCTTTTGTTAACTTGAGGTGCATAACAACATTTTGCCTCATGTCCAAAGCATTATGCTTCCAGGTTATCCAGCCATTTACAGCACAATCAAAAGCAGATTTGAACAGAATTTTGGAGACCATTTTGGAGACTGCAGTAAAGGATTTGTTCACGTATAATATTACAAATTATGCCAAATGGAAAATATCAAATAAGCTGTTGTCTGCTCTTTTTTCAGTAGTTATGTCCTTTGGCATGTGACTTCAAAACAAGGTAAACTGTACTTCTGTGCCCACAACTCTGCCTAGACTTTCTCTATCACACGTTGATGGACAGAGTGTGTTTGTTGCTACTGTATGAATTTCTTTAGAAGCTAATCAAACTAGCACAGACACAGAATGGAGGTAGGTCATCAAAAATGACTTGTCATTTAATAGTCCTTCAGTTCTGTCACCATGCTAACCTCTAAAGCAGAAAAAGTAATATCCTGGTTATTTCTGGCAGCAAAGCTCTCACAAATAGAAATATGGCAGTATGGTAGTGGCTCAGCTGGTAGAACAACGTCCAATTAACAGAAAGTGGTTTAAATTCTGCTTGATCCTTTTCAATCTGTCCTCATTTCCTGAGGCGAGACACGTCACCCACCTTGCCTTCAGTGTTGCCACTGCAGGTGTTTGAATGTCGGGGTGTGATTAGAAGGACCGGTAGCACGGACTGCCATATTTCTGTCAGTCTGTCCCAGGGTAGCCGTGGCTACACATGTAGCCTACCATATAGTATGAATGTAACATGACTGAGCGATTACAGTACCTTGAAAAGCGCTGTAGACAGACAATCTACTAATAATTATAAAGATAATTGAAATAATAATAATTATTATTATGATCATCATCATCATTATGAATAATAATAATAATAATAATATTCCCCCTGATAAAGTACATGTATGTGTCTTGTTTAGGTAAAGATCGAGATTATTGCTTGTACTTGAACAAAACCTGTCTCTCCTTTTCTTCTGTGGGTCAGTCTGACTGAAGAAGTGAGGGAGGTGATGTGTCTGGGGTGTTATCTTGCACTAACTGTGGTAAATGTGCTTTCACACATTTCTAGTGCTGCTATGGTGTTAATGTGATTGGGTACTGCACAAGACCCCCGCTTCCTGATAAAGGCAAGCCATAGTGAACCACAGCCATGTACTGTGCACTGTGTGCCCTTATGTGCTTTGGGTTTGAAGTGCCAATCAACAAGCTCATCATGTGGTTTCTTGGTACAAGGCATATGACTACTGTAGCAACTATCTTTGCATTTGGCTGGGAGTCTGTGTTTGATTACATTTTAACTTTTTCAAAAAGAAATTATTAATGAATCAGATCAATATATATTCCATTAATACAATGTCTGATTGCATTGTAATTTTTTTTGCTCCTTAGATAAGTGTTAAACACAAATAAGGTTTTTATTACGCCTTATAATTGAAAAAATATCAAACAAATAAACCGAATAAATAAAATATATATATATTCTTTTTCCCTACAACAGTTGGAAAAGGGGAAGTTTTTCATATTTTAATTTTAGTACTAAATTATTATTTTTTTACATGGCTTACTGTCTTGGTTATACAATTTATTTACTTTCATTTCACAGTGAACTCTCTCCTCATCCTAAAAATGATAAGGTACTTTTTAAACTTTAATTCTCACAAGTGTAAAAAGCTGGAAAACAGCCAAGATAAGCAGACAATCATTTGTGCTGGTCAGATGATTACCAAGTCAAGGCCCCTGCCTGAGGTAACTCCTAACATCTTTTGTCCACAGCTCCAGCATCCCTTCCATGCTGTTACTGTATCACAGCACTAACATGGTGACAAACAAATTACAAGTACAGTCTAAACACCCACTCAGCATTCCTCACTCACAGAGTCCACGATACTTTGACAAGGACAATCTGTGCACTCCGCCACACATAAATCAAACTGTGCATGCTACAAATTCAAGCAGTTCGCAGTATGTGGATTGCATTAATTACATAGTAAATGTGTTGGCAAATCAACATGCTAAGAATAGTATTTTCAGACCAAGTAAAAATAAACAAAACAAAATGCCCCTTTCTCTGGGTCTACACACTTTTGGGAAGACACATCGGGAATAGTTTAGGAACAGATGTCTACAAAATATACTGTATAGCATCATTATTGGTTGGTTATTTTCAAATATTCTAATTAAAAAACATGAGGCAAATAAATATAAGTAGATAAAAATATATTGCATTTGACCATGTCAGCTAAGATCCCAGGTGCAGTTGACAGCCTCAACTTAACTTTTAGAAACGACTTTTAGCTGTGTGGGTGTGCATTCATAAACCGCTTTGGACCAAATGGCTCAGGTAGACAAAAAAATCCTTCAATTCATATGTGGAGTAAGCGATTTTATAGAATAAACTTGAATTCCAATGTCCTCTGTCTTTATTTTATTTTTGCTTCAGAAACAATGTTTAGGATAGAAATATACAGACACATTGGATGGGTTATTAAAACTCAAAAATGCATTTGTAGATGCCTGAAGATTTCTGGAACACAAACAATCCTCCCGTCTGACATAATACTTGTGGTTCAAACATGCTTTAAATGCCAGCTGAGGGAAGTAGCAGCCTCTGCTGTGGCTATCAGCTGTGAGACAGAGGCAGTCTGAGCCATTATGTTCTCCCTTGGCCATAATTGTAACTGCAGGATAAAAAGGAGAATGCAGATAAAATCCTCCTTTAGATCAGCTTTAAGTGCACAGGCGTTCGTCCCTCTAATGACATACATGTGCACGGATCTGACATACTCATGGATGACTTGGCAAGGTCACTTTTCCCATACTTAGACCACCTCGGGACACTGGGGCATCTGCTCTTTCATAACAACATGCTGCTCCTTATTGTTTTGCAGAGTGGGAACATCCTTCACTTTGTTACCATTTGTACTCCAGAAGGTGCGGCAACGGATTGCTTAAAAAAAGTGAAACATGCAAAAATCACTGAATTAACTTATTTTGAAGCACAAATTCAGACAAACAGCTGGTTGGTGTCCTTGTTTTCTTAATATCATGGAATCAAACAATTGCTCTGAGGGCCAATGCAGGACCTCCACTGCAGTAAACACAGAAAACATACTGAGCCTTCTGCTGAAAGTAGGGCAAACTTAATGGCCATATGCAAGTGTCCACACAATAACTGTATGGTAGTGCATGCCTTCATCTAGACAGGCGGCATGAGTCTCTGCAGAAAGATGTTTAATACTAAAGTCAATCCCCTTTTTCTGTTCAAACAAATGCATGGTGGTTGCATCATCAGGCACACCCTTAATGTGAGGTTTCCTGAAGAATGAATAGGAACATTGTGATGCTTATTTACTGTATGCCATAGGCTGGCCCAGAGTCTGTGTCACGGGCAATAATTGCTGAAGTTCAAATCCTGGTTCACTGCACCAATCAGAAAACAGCGACTACATTCTAAAAGAGAAAACACTTTTATGTCCATGAATGGGAAAAATCTGGATTTGGTCCTGTACGTCAGCACGATGTGATCAGGTGTTGCGGTGAATCAAAGCGCCATCTGTTCGGTTTTAGCCGTGATAAACTGTGAGGCTAACAGCTTCCATGAAGATGTAAAAAAAAAACACAAACAGAAAAATAGATGCGCGCATTAACCTGTGGTCATTTTTTACTGTTCTACCACCCTTACATTGCCCAAGACTCTAAAGTATGACCACTTTCTTCAAGAGATTCACTGATGGTTTTCTGTACGGTTACCATACCATTGTACGGCCATGTTCAAACTGCAGGCAAACTTTCTTTCTGAAATCAGGACCATCAATATAAAACTATCAGTTAGATCCAAAGTAAAACAGAATTTTGTACAAAAAAGACACCACAAAACGTATTTAGGCAATGTTTTCTCAATAAATCACACTTCATCTGGACATAAGAGAAACAGCTAAACATCCCACAGTCAACACACCTACATTTAACTCCAACTGCTATATGGTTATGGGTCAAGAAATAATCCCAAAAACCTTGCACCATTACAACTCTTCCCTTGTTTACAGTGATCAAAACAATCGATTTATTCTTCGCAAAACACTGTACGACACTGCATCAGTTTCATCCCCCAGCCTCATATCTTTTGAAAATGGCATTTAGATTAGACAGAGATAAAAAGATTGAAAGTTAGGGTTTGTATTATGAGCACTCGAAATGTGAAGACAGAATATAATTATCATAGAAGAGCTGCATAACCATTTATTTCTGGTCTTTAATGGATAAGTGAGTGGACAAGGTAGCGATTTAAGGAGCCAGAGAAGTAATGTGCTCTGTCTGCAGATTGCGTTGTCAGTTCACTGAGCTATCATATAAAAACTATCTAGAAATGTACATGTTCAATAATTCGTCCATCATAGTACATACCATGTTGGACTTGTAATTGCTGATAATTGAACGTTCATATTTCCTGAATCCTGTCACATCCTAGCTTCATTATGCATCTCAACATTAGCAGAATGACCCACATTAGGAGCGTCAGTCCCAATAGTCCAAGTATGTCAGGGGTTGATGGTCAGAGTGCAAATGGAATACTGATCTATATTAGAATTAGAATTAATATCTGAATTGGCATTTATATTTTACAATTAAAAAATGTGTTAATGGAATATGACTGGAGCACAGGCTCATTAAGACAGACGGACTGTGAGTTCAGGACGATGTGAACCTATGTGCGATATGAAATGAAAGAGTGAAACTTAGAACAGGCTATGGGCATTGGTAACTATCAGAAATGAGGCCACAGATCTTAGTACTGTGATTTACAAATAACCAAAGTTGATTTGTGCATCTAGACATAACCAACCTGTCAGCATGTGTTGCTATGGTAACAACGCTAGAACCTGCAACTACTTAGCAAGGCTCGTCCCATAAAACACTGCAATGTCATTGCTCTAGATTGGACCAGATTCTCAGCTGAAGCAACAGTCTGAAATTCAATTTGGAGAGCCAGAGATTAAGATGAGCGATAAAAACATTGTGTTGGCTGAAAAAAAAACAAAAAACACACAGAATAAGAAGTGATCTATGTGTGTGTGTGTACGTGTGTGTGTGTGAATGGAATTTTATTTGCCATGTAAAGTACCTAGAGGACAAAACTATTAAAATGGCCTACATAAGTAGTCTATTTACCATTTCCTTCACTCTGTCATCCATTATTATTTCACTTTAATATTTAAAATCAGAAAAAAATAGATCAAAGTGTCACATTTTGTATATTTATTGCCTCCCTTATATCTGAATCTGTATCTCTACCTGTAGTACACTGCCGTCCTGCCTCCCACAGTGCAGTCCATCTGCCTCTCAACCTGCTTTAGCTGCCTCTACATTACCTTCTACTTATTGACAAATGTACTGTTTTATCAAACCATAAATAGCCCTTTGTTTGCTTAATTAGTGATAGTGATTTTTTATTAAATTTTCCCAGCCGTCTATGATCAAAAGAATTGAGTATATTCTACTGTTGATGTTTTTGGTTTATATGAACAGCAGAGGCCCGAGCAGCATAAGATGCAAGTCAAATTGGATGGTGTATGGATGTCTGTCCTCTGGTGATGTAAGATGCATCATCTGAAGGACACGATTAACTCCCAGTTTCCCATGTGGGCCAATGTAATGGTCTCTGGGTTTTGGGTTATTGTCCTTTATTTCTTTTTTGGTTCTGCCTTGTTGAGACTCTTCCTTTGTGTTCTGTGTTACCTTTACTTCCTGCTTCTTCATATCACACACTTGTTTCTTTTGCTCATTGCCTCATCTGCTCCCTGTTTGTAATTAGGTCCCTCCAGTATCTAAGCTTCTTTCGTCCTTTGCCAGATCATTTTTTGTGTGTTCTCTCTCAATGTTCTTTCTACTGTGTGTTTTTGGTTTCCAGTCTGGATTTGTTGCTTTGTTAGATTTATTAAACCTTTTTCATTCTTGCATCCATCTGGCTCCTGCCTGGTCTGCATTTGGGTCCCCTTCCTCCACAATCCGTAACACAAATCTTATACAATAGAAAGTGTATCATTTGTGAATTATGCACAACATCTTTGACACTAGTTTAAGAGGTTGCTCCTCATTGTTGGTTATGCTTCACCAGTAACTAAGGATTTTTTGTTTTTTCTTTACACAGTCTGACATTTCTTAACTTCTTTGACAACTTTGGTTTTCTGTGGGTCTCTAGCTGGCGCCTACTTCCTGGAGGAGATGCAATAAACGAAAACGCAGATGAGAGAATTGCAGAGAATGAAATAAATTGTAAAATGTGGAATATGGTTGAATTTGGTCATTTGTAGTTGTTCTGTATCATCTTCACTAATTTAAGAGTATTTCAACGTGCCTGAGCAAAGTAAAGCAGAAATGCTGGATAAGAGATGATTTATTTTTTTTTTCCTGTCGGCACCGTCATGAGGAAGTCTCACACAGTACTCAGGTTCTATGTTCTGTTTACTGGAGCAGAACAGATCTTTTCCACGGACAGTGTGGCTGTAAAACTCTGCAGGATGCTTCTCCTGACCATAGTGAGGTATATATTATCTACAGTCCATGTGAACCGGGTTAGCGATTGTATGTAGCGTGAGAGTTGCGATTAGGATAAGCGAGAAAAAAAAACGACAAACAATGCACCTCATACAAGGATACCTACAACGGTTCAGAAATTACCAAATCAAGATTATGTTTAGAGTCTGTGTGGGCTTCCTAACAGCTTATATATTATATAATGATGAAGGTCCTGTTCAAAATATAATGAAATAGTTCAAATGAAATAAAAAAAGATATAATAAAAGAAGAGTGCAAATAACTGTGAATTAACAGGACATGTATGAGACTGATGGCAATTAAACATAGATTTTAAGGAAACCCTGCCCGACTTCGTTTCCATCCATCCTTCAGTTATGGTGAAAGGGAGGCTGGATAAAGGTTAGTGTTTGTGTGTTCTTTAGTAAAAGTAGGTCATTAATCAATAGTATAAAATGGCCAGGGCTGAACATGAAACATCATTTTTATAATCATCAATATCATTTTTGTCCAGGCCTAAGCAGACAGATGGCTTGAGGGACAAACTCCTCTTTGACCTCAGTCTGGCCCTCGGGCGGCGGCCTGATGGGAGAAGGATATTTTTCAAACTGGCATCATTATTAAACTACATTATGATATTTATATGTCGATAATATTTGCATATATAATGTTTTTTGCCATAATGCCCAGCCCTAACCTTATTATTAATAATATTAATTTAAAATTTTTTTTGGATTGTTGTCACATGCAAACATTAGTTAACAACTGTTTTATTTTTTCTGTAGTGAAAGGTAGATCCACTGTTCTCATTCAGTAACTTGATGTCAAATATTTTACAGATGTAAGACAGTTTTCTTACAACCCAATTCTGGTAAATAACAATCACAATGCAGTCTTACTAATAGTATCACAGTATTTTGCAATAGGCTATGCTGGATCGTTGCCTCGTTATTGGGATACACAACAAAACCTTCAGTCAGCAGCTGCCCCTACACACATGCTGAAGAACCAGCAGATCTAGGAGCACAAGGTGTTGGTAAGGGATACTTGGAGAGGAATGAATGAGTTTCAACACCATCCATTGAGTCTGCCCTCTCTACACTTCCAGTAGAGTCCAAACGAAACACACCTAGGTGAAAAAAATTTGGTTTGCCCACGGTGGATTATGTTGCCCTAAAAAGGAACATGCAACCCAATGTAGGGCAAATTGGTGATTTGTATGCTCCACAGGTAACAGAGTGCTGGAGTTTCACTAGACAAGAAGCAGTCAAGGATCAGCACAAAAAACCCATGCAATGTTCAGTGCTGACAAATCAATCTCAATGTTTACAGCAAATAGACATGACCCCAATAATTCAGCCATTCACATAAAAGACGATGTCTCATAAGTCGCATCAACCACAACAATAAGCACTGAGCTGTTATTTACACCTGCTACAGTAGACCGCTGCCATAATTCACCATCTACACATAGTTGCAGTGTGTCATGATTAATGCAGGTATGTCTTTGTGAACGGCTGCACTCACAAATCACATTTGATAGATGAACTTAAATGAATTTTCTGCCAAACATAGCACCGTTATTCACTGTTATCACACTAAACGTCTAAAACCAGGTACTAAGAGAATATCTTTGAGGAGAGAGCGCTACAACTGTACATCAATACAACATTGAAGTAGGTCACATTTGTGAGTAATCCATCTCAAAGATGGACTAGGGTTAATGATTGATTAACCTACAGATATGGATGTGTTTGTAAATACCACTCTGTTGTTTCTGACTGTCACACAGATTTCTATTCAGCAGCGTTTAAAGTCTGTCCAGCCACAGGTTTTTATCTTAGTTTTATTTGCAATGTAAAGTAAACTACATCATCTTGTTCTAGTGAACCCAATATTGTTTATCCTCTCGTCTCGTTAGTTGTCTCTTACTAATCTAGTTAAAAAAATCTAGTTATAAAGCAGAGGCAAATAAGAAATCACAAGACACTATCATAACGTTCTGAAATAAACTAACAACATACAGAGTGCAGTGACGAGGAGAGTGGTGGGTTTAAATTAAACGTTTTCCCCACCAGAATAATACTGAATCATTAACTTGCCAGTGAGCACCAGCATTTTTGATCATATGATGTTTGAAGGGCAACTGAGGATGTTATGTTAGGAACACATCAAATGCAATAATAGGACCTGAAGCTTTTTTGTATCTTTATTTTTTCTTTAGGTTACAACTGAATATTGGTCATTTTAATAAAAATTTGAACAAAAACTTTCCAACAAAAAATGTTTTCCATCAAAACAAAAAAGTTCCTTTATCAAAGACATTTCTTTTAAAGATAAAACAGATTTTCCAACATTCATACAAATATTAACAATATATCAAAGATAAAAATATAATATTGACAATAATGATATGAATAAAAAGTTAGAATTTATCCGAACATTCCCCAGAAACTTAGGAGGGCACAAAAAACTACACCAGCAAAATATCCCTCAAGGCTGTACATTACAAATTTTACATATTTACATACAGTATATCAATTTGATTAATCCACTAATCAGTTTAGTTTTTTTTTTTTGTTTTTTTTAAAGAAACACTTCCATATTGGAAGTAGGGCTGTCCGGAAGCAGTGGAAGCAGTGACAGCGTACATTGTCCTCTCTGATCGCTCCTCTCCAATACATTTAATTGGTTGGGAAACATGGAGGAATTTGGACATTTTCAAAGTAGTCCCTTACAGACATGGCATAAGGAATGAAAAGTCAGAGGGTTTCGACTGAAATCTCGCTTTTGACTCTAATCAACAAAAGAAAAAGAACATTGTGTTCATCCCATATCACAAACAAGGAAACAGTATCATCATCACAGACCTCAGCTCCTAATACTGTAATATTGCTGTGATACGCTACAACTTCTCCACCCTGAACTGGATGAAGGGATAAACATGATATAACCATTTCAGTATAAAAGTTTAGGAAGGTGCAACTCAGGTAAAATAATCTGATCCTCCACGGTGAAAATGTCTGCAAACTGCAGTGTCTGCTCTCATGTCTTTGCCCACACAATGAAACCCTCTCTGACAATTAAAGAGTTTTCTACTTTGTGTCGCGTCGCAAGCCCCCATGTGCACATCTATGAGAACAATCATGATATTTCACATGCACCAATGTCGCTTGTCGCTTGGCTGAGGATGGCAGGCAACTTTCGCCTCATCTCACAGGCTCCATAGAAAATGAACGGAGAGTGTGTGTTTCTGCCCGTGTGTCGAGCCTTAAGACGTGACGCTGGATCTAAGCAAATGAAAAGAGATAGCCCCTTAACTTGGAAATGCCAATTTGACATATTTCCAGTAAAAACTGGTTGTCATGAGTGCTAACATAAAAATAAAAAAAATGTCCTGCACACCCACCACCCTACCCAGTTGGCTGACTTGGAATCAATAGTCACAGCAGCAGGTCCTTCTTGGCAACCGACTACTCCTAAAGCCTGCAAACTAGTGATGAAAAAATGATGGTAACCAATTCTGTATAACAACAATAGTGTAACATGGAACTATGGAACTTTCACCAACAAATGTAAATGTTGCAAAAGCTTAATAAATAGCATAAATTACCAGGAAAATGCATACCAAGGATATGAGAGAAACAGACTTTAACCTAGCCTCCACAGACATCTATCAGAGCTTGTTTTCTCTTCACTTTCTTTTTGGTAAGCTGGATAGTCCAAACAAAGACCTCCAGCTCTAAGGCGGACCACTGTTTGCTTCGTAGATCGGCATCAGAGCGCTGTTCACTTTGCACCAAACGTACTAACCGTAAAAGCAGACCAAGGGCTGTTTAAGGCAGACCAAACTGCTTCAGAGTAAACATGTTCTTAAGCCTGCTAAAAAACAATATTTGGCCACCTCTACGAAGCAATCTGTGTTTCTATGTTTACGTGAACTGCTGAGAGCTTTTGCAGTGAAGTGTTCAGCTTCTCTTGGGTTTATATTGCTATAAACCACTTACTCTCCACCTGCAGTAATAGATTTCACACACAATGTAAAAATGGTTAGGCAGTCTCATAAATTACTTCCTTCTGTTGTTACCTGGCAACCGTGGTAACATTTTCTCTTGCAGTATATAGCAGCATCTGTATACTATTATTCAATTCTACTTTTATTCGTACAAGTTCTAATTTAAAGCACAGATTTGACTGAATTATGAAAAAGCAGAACACCTGTCGGTTCAGGCATAGGTGTACTTCAAAACTATGCAGTTGTAAAAAAGTGTCATAGGCTTTCCCTTTGGTCATATCTAGGATTGTCACAATGCTGAAACTTTAATGGGCAATTTTCCTGTCATATGTTAATTTTCATTATTAAACTTTTTATCTTCATTTTTATCACTTAAGCTTAATCATGATACATAGTAGCTTTTGAAGAATAGCAGTCTTTCATACTGTAGGTTTCTTCTTTTCCAAATATTTTTCCAAATGTCTTTGCTTCCCAGCGCAAGATCTCACAGCACCACACACTTCATACCAAAGCCTAACAAAAGCAAAACATTCTGCTGTTTGTTTTCTTGGGGGTTGGCAAACAGCTTAATAAATCATCCTTACAGTGACAGAAACCCAGGTTCTTGTTATAATGAGATAAGCTCTAAACCAGGGAGGTTGCATAAACATTTATATTTTTTACCATTAAATGACTATTTGGAAATAATTAGCAATCCCTAAACCTCACTCCAGATAAGTGAAAAAAAATGGACAGATCAATGACAGTCTTGAATTCATGCATTAGGGCAGGATGATAATATATATTGAGTGATAGATGTGTGGTAAATAAAAATAAACAACAGAAAAACAGTTTCTCTTCCTTTTCTATTACAGCCTAACATGTAGCTTAATACTACAGTTATTACATCCCTGTCACAAAGCTACGCCCCCTCAAACCACAACAGAGAGGATGCATATTGCAAAAAATGTTGCAAGTAGAGGTGGAGGATATGGTCTCAACATAAGGTTTCAGTGGTTCGCCAACCTGGCAATATTTTGGTTTTAGGCTGTCAAATTGAACGTGTTAATGACACGTTTACCTAATTCCTTTTAATCGAGATAATTTTCTTTAACACCCGGTGTAACTTCAGGAAGTGATGCAGAAGCGAGGTTGTGGTTCTGAAGCAGAAACAAACACGGAGTGGATCTTTTACACGGACAGTCTAGCTCTAAAGCCAAAAAGGCAGTACTCTGGACAACACTAAGGTATTTTATCTACCATGTCTCAAATGTCACCTGCTGTGCAGCAAACACCCTATTCAGGGATCTGTGGAGATGTCCTGATAATTCCACAAGCGACAACCTTTTAACAGCTGATCTGGATAAACTAGAGAAGCATTAAACAATGCTATAGTCCTGTAGAATATTTACTCCTGTTGCAGGTTGGTTTTTAAAAGTTTTCATATACTGCTATACTGGCCAAAAGCCCAAACAACGTCTGGATCCTACGTAGTGCAGAAGTGTTTCAGTGGGGAGCGATTTCACTGCTGGACACAAACTCTCCAGGGCATGAAATGGAACGTTTAGAACTGAGACTAGCTGACGGCGAGAGCTGTCAGCGCTCACGGTAAATAGTGTGTACGTGATTCGCAGGTATAAACATTTACCCCTAGTGAAAACTCGCATCAGGAAGAGGCATTTCTGCAGGGGAGGGAACAACACAGTATTTGTGTATCTGTTACTGCACGGTTCAAGATATTATAATGTAGCATAATTGTGGCATATATGTAGCATAATTAAATTTAACTTTTCAATTACAGTTTGTGCAATGTTTGTTGGTTTATAAAGAAAATAATACATCTGGTTCCTTCTCTGGCTTATTACTCGTTTATGTTCAGTGATAAAGATGGTTAACTGCACGAATTATGCAACCTGTGCTCAACAAAAATGTTCTGTTTTGACTGAAACCATTATCATCCTAATTCTTTGACTGAGTCTGCTACCCAGTTGGTAACCTCTCTTTTAAGCGGTTTTGCATTTGCCTATATAGACATGGTAACAACATGATATGGTCCTTGTTACAGAAAAATTGGCTATTTAAAAACAATCAAGGGCAGAATTTTTGCTTACTGGAACACCCTTGAATGGAAAAAGAAATAAATATTGTGAAAAGTATAAAAATGCTTTATTCTATAACAGCAGGTATAAAACTACTTATGAAAAGGAGAAATGGGATTTCCAGGTTGCTGGTGGAGTGGCTCAAGGGGAGAGTCAGGAATCACACCTGATAGCACATTTAACTGGTTTTATTCCAGACTTGTGGTAGTCATAGAAACGGTACATAACTCCAAATAATGGGACGAGAAGGCGACTCAAACCGGCCACACATCAAGGAATTGAACTTAAAACTAAAACGTACTTATCACACAGCCTTGGGCTGTCCTGCATTCAAGGTCAGCTAGGAAATATTAACAATCAACCTCAAATAAGGACAACTACAATATTAAGTAATAAAGAAAATCAAGATTAATTATATGTTTAGTTTATGTTTAAGTATTATATACCAATGAATATACTATTTAAAAAAAAAGTTAAGAAAATCAATATAATTGAACAAATTTGAGAAAATTCTGTGATTAGTATGCGATCTATGTCGAGTTAGCTCAGGACACACATGCAATGAACACGATTAATTATCTTAAAAAGCTGACAACCATCGTTCCAACTTTCAGTTATGGTAAACAAGGTGGCTAAATAAAAGTTTGACAATGAATTCAGTGTTTATATGGTCATTATTAAAATATATCCTAAACTTTTTTTGATATTTATCAATAATTATTGACATCGATCAATTAAAGTTTCTGCCAGCCATGGCAAAAAAACAGTGAGGGTACTGGAACCCTTTGAGGAGTTGACGAGGAGAATAAGCTCTGCGACCTCCACTGCAGCTTACGTAATCCCAGCCATTACCGTTTCAACAAACACCCTACTGACAGGACAGCGGCATCAAAACAATGAAAAGCATGGTCCTCCAGGCTGTTAGCAGGTGATTCAGCAACATCAGAAGTGAATGCCTCCATGTTGTTGCCCCTTTACTGGACACTTGATACAAGGACAGCTGAGGCATATTTTCAGCCATACTCATTCTCCTCTCCTTGCTGCTACTGCCGTAAAGTGTACCGTGTAATACCACCCATACATTTGAGGACTTTGAAAAGATTTGGAAAAGACAGTCGGAAGATGATCTGCTCAGATTTATAGACAGTTTTTAGTCTCAGTCTACTCTAAAAGCATCAACATTTACTAAGACTATAGATTCTTTCATCATTTACGCATCATGCTGTTTGTTCCCATCATGCTCTCTCTTATCCTAAAACATTCAGAGACAAACATGTATGTGCAGCTTGCACAAACTGCTGATTGCTGCCTGTTATGTGGTGAGACATGACAGCGCAGGGTTTTTTCATGACAGTTTTTTCATGACACCTTGACAGCAGCTCTGGTCAAGGTGTGTCGCAACTTCTTTTTCATACGATCTATGGTTGCAACAAAAGGACTCTGGCGGTTTGCATCTGATCTGCCTTCATCACAGCGGCTGCATCGCTGTGACTTGCGATAACATTTAGCACAAGAGACTGATGTATAACAGTGCAGAATACCACATTAACTCAACGATCGAGACCGCGGGGCGCAGCCGCGACTCCAGTACAACTCATCAGATTTTACAAACTTTCGGGTTAAGTCTGAGACCGTGAAAATCGCTCAGTGTAATGGTGCGTTCCAGTTGTCTCGGAATTCCGAGCGGAAGTCGGTCGGTGACGTCATTCCGAGGTAAACAGCGTTCCAGTTGCACAAACTCGGAAAAAATGGATCTTCCAGCAAAGCTGCG